>OX235272.1:128981832-129042172 GCA_944472155.2 Trichobilharzia szidati | reverse complement strand
TAAGGACTGTGTATAACTAAGGTATAAGCAGATGCAAAATATGCAGTCTCTCAACTAAGTGCAATACTGTTTCTAATTGGAGCCAACTATAAGCGCTTCAATGTTTTGACAGCATAACCACGATGGCACAAACAGAAGCACTCCGACTACTTTGCAGGAATACATTGAAAAAGCTACTGGAATGCGATTATTTTCAGTTCACAAAATAACTGTAAGGATGAAAACTTCGGTCATAGCCTTGTGCAAAGCCGTGGACAGAAACAAATGAGGCAGATACATTTGAAAACATCTATTAATGATGGATTAATTGCATGGATCGAATCTGGGACATCATGGCATGCGAGTTAGGAACGACTTGGATTAAACGTTTACGGACATCTCAATAAAAGTAGATTTACATAGACCCCGTGGCGTACCACTCTGGAAATCCAGTTATTTGGGTTGGTTGGAGGACTTAGAGCTAGAATCCGGTTGGCTTCAGCCAAGGATAATGGTCACGATTGCTGCATGGCCAGCTGTCCTGCCAGACCCGAACATTGGTCAAAACATCTACTGATCCTTCAGCCTGGTTCACTTTATGCGCTGACCAGGCTGCTCTCAACGCTACCACGAGTAGTTATGGTAGGATATAGCGCTCGCGATGGTTTTAACAAATTTATTAACTGTGGAATGAACTTTGTATAGAGATAAACAGTCACATCACCACTCATCAGCCGTGCCCATTGCCCTTGAAAACTCAGTTGTCTTTAGTGTGATCCACTTCTCACAGCCAAACAAATCGGCTGTCGAAAGCGAAATGTCTGTGATTAAAGTGAACCGGAGAACGTCTCTGATTCCCTGCGTGGTGTCATTCAACGTATATCCAATCAACCTGTACTTCCTTCTTCAAAGACGTTAAGCAGTATGCTCTTGGTTGACCAGCTGTCAGCCACAGTTCCCTTCTGCTTAAACTTTCTGGACAGCCATCTGCTCTTCGGTTTCGAGCAGAGGTAATTGTTGACGAACTTCTGAAGTAACCTGTCTAAAATACTTACAGGGAAGAGCGCTCTATATGAGTCACTCACTTGACATAAAGGCTTGAAACAATTCGGATGTCGTTCTATGTGCTAAGTACTGTGGATTTCCACAGTGATTTCGGAGAGAATAGTGTCCTATTGCAATGCTTCCAGAATCCATGTCGTTTTCGTTATCTTCACTCGGGCTGATTCTAACCGAAATGATATCTATGGAATAAGTGAAGGCGACTTTCTTCAAATTTCTCTCATTGATGGCGATAGGTATATTAATGCCAACAAATTGTATGTTTGATTTATAGAGAAATCACTTAGGTATTCTTCAAATATTAACTTGTAAGACACCAAGGGATTCATGAATTTGGGATTTAGAATAATTTATCCTCCCGCTTTGCTATATCTATCTCGACAGCGAGCGTTATAAGAAAATAATTGCTGAGAATTTGCGGTCCTTGAAGGTAATGAAGTGGTGTTATAATTGAACCATTATTACATACTTCTATGGTTCGTCATTATCTCACCTGCCTAAACACGTTTTCCGTAGGCATCATTTTAATATTCACTCCTAATTACTTTGATGGTGTTATGTGCATCCTGAGCCAGGCCAAACACTTTGTAGCTCCAGCATGTCTTTACATGTAATCTACATTCATGATCAATTTTTTAGTAATTTAATCTCAATTCTCCAGTACCACGCACACAGCACGCTGGATAACCTATGTTAACTGCCAGGTGCATTATATGTACTTATACGTATATTCCCCCAACAGTTACACCTTTCTAGTAAGCGAAATAAAACATTCATCGGAGTCTGGTATTGTAAAGGAGGAGATTCGGAAAGCGTTACTCAGGAGATGTAAGATATGGACTAGCTCATTAATCCTCATATCAACAGCTGTTTTGCAAAATCTTCAAGGTTACATGGCCTCATAGTGACGCATGAAGTAGACTCGTTTAGCAGGGAGACAGGCTCAACTGCACAAGGCAATAGCAAACATGTTGTCGCTCGCAATTACCACCTTCTGCTACGATTACCAGAACTTAGTTATCTCACATCGGAAATTTAGTCTTACCCTCACATTGGCAAACATAATCATTATTTTCACAACACATTACTGATTTTTAGACTACCAACCGCCTTGAAGCAGCCTCATGTAAGATGATGTACACCTTTTTGGAGTTACTTGATAACGACAGTCTAATTAGAAAATGACCATTGATTCCAGTGATGGTACTGTCCCCGTTCTAAGGGTGAACAAAAATTCAAAACACTTCATTCATGTAGCCTAATACAGGTTATTGGCTTCAGTTATAGTACAACAGCTAAATGAAGAATGTGAACTTTTATTCCATGGTTCTATGGAGAAATATTTTCCCACTAACATTTTTTCAAACGTTATAACATTAACATCCACATGACGCAAAGATTATCCCTCATACCTATGAGAATGGATCTGGGGTTTCCATAAACACAAATCTGTCACTAGTTCTACGCTGCTGATTCATAACTACTACTAACATCATTGCAACTTTTTGCGTAAGACCATTCAAATCACCAAGATTGCCACCCATGTGTTTAAAATATATTATTTATTCAGTTTCTGTCTCAAACAGCCACAGTAAGACTGTACTCAAGGATTAAAAGAGATTTCCCTTCACTTTAGGTGCACACTTGTTTAAGTAAATAAGTTTGAAGGTTAAAACCCACGATCATATAATAACCATTTGCGTTGAAACCAGCCAGTTTCCTGAAGTGTCGCCTGAAGGTACGTTGCCGCTGTGGTCTTTAGGTTTTCGCTGCTGATGGTTATTGTCTATGTACTTTTCTCGATTACTCTTAGTTTTATTTAATATATGTTATAATCCCTCCGTATAGTTGTTGAATATGTGTATTACACAACACATTTCATATTAAATTACTTGACTGCTCCGCATTCTGAAGTCATTTCATACCTTTGGGAAGTCTTATTCTTCGATATGTGCAATATATAGTTGGATATTTGATTACTGGAGTTTGCATTTGTCAGTACATATTATGACAAAATATTTCGTATAGGACCTCTCGTCATTATGCTCATGAAACAATGCTGTTCAAAAACTCTATAGAATACTTTCCTAGACTTGCAAGGGTTTAGGTTTCAAAGTATTAGGCGTTATCATGAATTACATTTAATTTTGTGGTGGAACTTCAGGAATCGGTCTGATGATATGTGTATATGCGGTTACTGATTGGAATATAATGTCATGTTTTTTTAAAATTCATTCCAGATCCCATTCCTCCTCAGGGTTAACCTACTCGAACTAGTCAATTCTTATTATTTGGAAAATTCATAAACAATGTCCGCCTTTTTGGGAAAATGGAAACTCAGCGAATCTCACAACTTTGATGCTGTGATGTCAAAACTAGGTAAGTAATGCACCTTCCAGCTACTCCTGCGTATTTTAATACTCAACACTTTTCGGAACGTTCTGTTAATAGCGATCTCACAGTATACACAGTTGATAATCGTTCGTGATTTTCAGTGCCACGTGTTCTTCAAAGCTAATTTCAAACCATCTCGAAAGGTTCGAAATGTTTTTTCTAAGAAACATAGTGTATGCACCCAGTCAACTGTTCGAATCATGTCTTCGTTGTGAAGACAGTTTTGATTGCAAGATTTTCAGTATTCTCTATCAATCTATGTAATAGAAGCAGTATTTTAAGTTGACATTTGTTGTGATTGAAAAAGACCAGGCCACTTTCATCTGAATGTCACCTATACAGCACCGGAATTTATTGACAGTAAATGGCGTTTAAAACTCAACAGTTATTCCTTTTAATTCTTGTGAGATTTTTTTTGTAGAAATGCTTACTATTTGTTGTGTTTTAACTATTCCATTCTTTTCATGATAGGTGTATCCTGGGCTACACGACAGATTGGGAATACTTTAACACCAACTATGACCTTTAGTATGGATGGGGATAAAATGACAATGTTAACTGAGTCAACATTTAAGAATACTACCTGTACTTTTAAATTTGGTGAAGAATTTGACGAGAAAACCAGTGATGGTAGAAATGTCAAAGTAAGTGAATATACACTCCGAGTAATATCACTTGCAAAATGGACTTCTTTTTCTTACAACATTTTTTACCTGAATTTAGATAGTTATAATCCCTTCGGTGAATTCAAGCAAATGAACATCCTTAGAGTCGTTCTCCTTTCAGTATCCTCAGGAAATTAGGATAGTGCTCTGTGCACTAAGCTTGATAACTGAGATTCTCAGTCTACAGGCTTTGATGTTTGCGTATAACTCTTTACTCTCAGTGCTAACCCACAAGCATTATTGTCTTTCACGAATGTCATTACAGATAAAGAATAGTCACTTAGTTCCCTTTAAGACCAAACAGAAATCAAGTTGAAGATTAGGTTTACAGAGCAGCCAAATCACTTTTTCTATTGTTAGTTATAGACTTATTATGGCTAACCTTATCAATGTTGGATGTTTGTTTAAAGTTAACAAACACTCAACTGCTCTGAGTCCCTTATATAAATAGTGCAACTCCATCTTTAATCCTTGCTTTGCATGACAATTAATAAAAATTCTCTCTTATTTTTGTCTTTTCAGTCAACTGTTACCAAAGACTCTGAGTCAAAGTTGACTCAAGTTCAAGTGGATCCTAAGAATACAACCACAATTATACGTGAAGTAGAAGGTGACATTATGAACACGGTAAGTTAATGATAATTTCTAATTGATGAATTCATCCTTCCTTCTTCATTTGTTCTTTTTTTGTAGACAGTTACCGTTGGTGATGTTACCGCTATTCGAAAATACAAACGATTATAAGTGCCGCTTATTATTATTATTAATTTTTTGTTGTTGTGAGAGTGAGATATGCACACACACATAACAGACATAACTTGTCTGATATTGCCTCCATCTTGTTGAACTTTTTGTATAATTATTTTGAACACTGGTGAATATTATTTTTTTTTTTTGCGTGACAATTGTATCATCCAATATTATCGTTGATGTTGTTATTGTTGTTATGATTGATTCAACTCCTTTTTAAGAAGAAATAAATATCTTGCTTTGTAAATGTCTTATTTTCACTTTATATATGAAGTTAAGTATGCTGATGTGTGTCAGTGTAGAACGATCACACGACCCGTGAGATGTCCTGATCTGCATTTCTTGCCAATGTATACTCTTAAACCGTCTAGTTTAACTAGCTAACAATAGTAAGCCAGGAATAGAGGGAAGGTCGGGCATGAGACTAGCGCAACCTCATCGCGTTAGAAACAATACCCCTACTAAAACCTCAAAAATGGATATATATAATATATAGTGATTCAGCTCCGTATCTGAATGCATATTGTGTAAGGATAGATAATACCAAATTTATCGGTGGGTTGAGGTTCAAACACGAACCTCGTTAGTTGACAATCAGTTTACTTATATTAGTAAAACAGCCCGCGTAATTTGAATTTGCAGATTTGGACTTCACCGACCCCTAGATTAGAAATAGAAAGTGAAGTGGTAGAGCACGTCGACCGCTTCACTTACTTGGGAAGTCTCATCAGCCCCAACGCCAACGGGTTGATCTCTGACGAAATCTCAGTACGAATACAGAGGGCTAGTTTCGCATATGCCAGTTTACGCCGTCTCTGGTGTAGACGTGATATCCGGTCGGCTATCGACCAAAGGGCGTGTGTACTGCTCAACAGTCCGCTCCGTCCTCCTTTATGGCTGTGAGACCTGGCCATTGAGAGCAGAAGACATGAAGAGATTAGCTGTGTTAGATCATATGTGTCTGCGTTCTATCTCTCGCGTGAAGTGGTATGATAGGGTGAGCAATATTGAGGTTAGGCATCGTTCGAGTGCTAGGTAAGGCAGGGAAATCAGTCGACAAGACTGTGAAATTACATCGACTGAGATGGTTAGGACATGTATTACGTATACTTAGTCATCGCCTTCCTCAACAACGGGCAATGTTAGCTGATATAGGGTCAGGCTGGAAAAGAGCTAGCAGCGGTCAAACGAAAACATGGCACCAGTCAATGAAATCTACAACAGTTAGTCTAAGCCAGCTAGGTAGGAAGGTGTAGACTTCCTGACTGGTTGGGGTCCTTGGGATGGTAAAAGCCAATGGTTGGAAACAATTGGTGACACGGCTCAAAATCGTTCTCAATGGCTGTCACAGATGCATCCACTCCTTGTGACTTACGATTTCCAATGAAACTGTTTTGTTCTTCGATATTACTATTCCTTTGTCTCACACCTCTGTTTACTGTCTCTAATATGCATTTCTCCTACTTTCTTCTCTTCCTTTGTGTGCTACATGGAGTGTGGCGACTTGAACTGCCACACATCGGTGCAAAGTTCTATGTCGAAGACCAACCGAATCAGTATGCCTATGTTAGACATTTTAATGTAATCGTAGGAAGTCGTGACTTTTAAGTTGATTCTTTTTTGTTGATTTAGTAGTTATGAGAAAAGTCATAAAAAAACGCTCGTAGTCATGACGTTCACCGTCACAGTTCACTCTGAATTGCAATAAACGATGGAATAGACACATGACACTAGTTCCTACCTAGTTTCGAATCAAATTATGCATCACAGTCCTATAGTAAGTGGTAAGTTCTCTGATTGTAGCACTAGGTGACCCGAGTTTGGATCTCAGACGGGACATAAGTTCCCTCAAGTTTGCATTTACGCCTTGCTGACTGTTGAGTGCCAACAATCACAAAGTCTAGGTCCAAAGCTTCCTGCCGACTGATTCCAACCATCTAACAATGACAAGAAGTTGAGCATTTAACAATATTGAGCAGAAAGTATTTTAGTGAAAAGACAGTTCATTCACATGATATCTGAGCACTACTCTTCATCATGGTAATCAAATGGGGTCCGGTTAACGGCTGGATGTCGTAGCTTACAACTCAACTCAAAACTAATAATCTGGAATCCACTAGTTTGAATCCAGCCACGATCAAAATCTTCATTCCATATAGTCACATCATCAAGAGAATGTTTAAAGTATAGCAAAAATCCCCCCGTTTAAACATTTAGAAGACCAAAAGGAGAAGATTGAGCAAAGAATATTCTTTTCAATAACTTCTTCATTTACAGTTGTATACACAGAATATATTTAAAGAATAATTGGTGTTGACGACATAAATGCTTTTGTTTAAATAATATCTAGTTGACTGAATGAACAGAACTACAGTTCAAAGGCATATGTTAGTGGGGTTTCTTTTTATTCCTTTACGTTCCCAGTGGAACATAGGACTTCAAGCTAGAGGCCTGAAGTTTCGGTAGTAGTGGTGTTTATTTTTACGTGATGTGGTTGCTAGCCGCGATGATAGCCGATGTAAGGAAGGTGACTGTACGAGTCTCTTTTGAACATATAAGTTTGGCTTCCTGATGGTGGATTCCGATGGCTTTAACTATATTGAAAAGACGAACTCATGAGGGAAAATTAAGATTCAGGCATGATAAGAGAGGGGTTGAAAATATAAGTAAGGGGTGGTGGAGAAGTCATCAGTTGGTTATGTCTTAATAGGCCAATAAGCGAGGGATAATGGTTGTACGAACTTCTTTTGAATGCATAGCTTAGGTTTAATAGTTCGAATGCCTATCGCCTCAGTTATGTGCAGTAGACGAATACGAAATCTATTGGAAAGATTCGGTGGGATACGATGAATTAAGATTAGTCAGCTTACATGAAAAGATTAGCTGTCTTTGATCATAGGTGTCTGCGTTCTATCTCCCGTGTGAAGGGGGATAATAAGGTGAGCAATATTGAGGTTAGGCATCGGTCGAGTGCTAGGTAAGGAGGGGTAATCAATCGACGAGACTGTGAAATTACATCGACTGAGATGGTTGGGACATGTGTTACGTATGTCTAGTCATCGTCTTCCTCGACGGGCAATGTTAGCTGATATAGGGTCAGGCTGGAAAAGAGCTAGCGCGTGGTGGTCAAACGAAAACATGGCACCAGTCAATGAAATCCACAACAGTTAGTCTAAGCCAGCTAGGTAGGAAGGTGTAGACTTCCTGGTTGGGGTCATCGGGATGGTAAAAGCCAATGGTTGGAAACAATTGGTGACATGGCTCAAAATCGTTCTCAGTGGCGCAGATGCATCCACTCCTTGTGACTTATGATTTCCAGTTAAACTGTTTTGTTCTTCGTTATTACTATACCTTTGTCTCACACCTCTGTTTACTGTCTCTAATATGCATTTCTGCTGCTTTCTTCTCTTACTTTGTGTGCTACAAGGAGAGACTGTGGTGACTTGAACTGCCGCACATATGTGCAAAAATCTATGTTGAAAACAGACAGACAGACAGCTTACAATAAATAACTTTAAATGCCTTATTAACACCAGTTTACTGCTAAGTAATCTACATGCTGACCTAAAACCTAGCTATGAATGAACCTTACTTGTCTCTACTTTAACCTTGCAGGATGACATTCAGATAACTTGTGATGAACATCCCTGATTGTATGCCCAATACAACCAAATTCGCGTAAGCAGTCAAACTGGTAGATACACACACACACAGGAGGAAGAGAATTAGGTAGTTTATGCATATGTGATAATTGTAGAACGTGATGAGAAATCTTTGGAAAAGCGTATTTTGTTTACTCAATCTTTTTGTATTCTGAGTGCATAAATGTTAACTTTTAAACAGTAATCGTAATCTGTTGTTCAAGTGTTCAATGGGATGAGTTAGCGTTACGTTACCTCATATTTTATATCATTATTATTATTATTCCCTTGCGTTCTGAGTGGAATATACAACTTCAACAACACATCTCCACCTTGTTCTGTTTTCTGCCATCTTCTTCAGCCGGGTCCACGATTGACCAAACTCTCTCATCCCTTCCTCACATGATCTTCTCCATGTTACCCTAGCACTGACGACATAGTTGTCGCTTCCCATAACTCATATTTATTATTGTCCCCTTGGGTTCCTAGTGGAACATAGGGCTTCAACTACACGTCTCCACTTGCTTGTCTTCTGCTGTACTTTTCACCTGCATCCATGTTAATCCATACTGTTTCAACTCCTCTTCACACGATCTCCTCCATGTCACCCTTGGACGTCACACTAGCCGCTTCCCTTTCAAGTTCCACTCGAGCTATGGCCTGACGCGCGATGTCACCCAGCGGCCTCCTCAGCGAGTGAGTGTCCAATCCATCTCCACATTCTCCTGCATATTTGTTGACCGATTGGTTCTTGTTTTGTTTGTTCCCATAGTTTCTTGTTGGTGATTCTTTCCGGCCGGCCATCTGATCTTCAGTATAGAGCGAAGACAGTTGTTGTTGATAAAGGTGTGCAACAGGCTGTTGGAAATATTCTTTGTGACCCGCCGTCAAGTTTCTGATCTATCCGTATAGAAGAACTGACTGACTTGACGTTTGTATTGAAAATCCGAATCATTTTGTTGTTGATGCAGGCTGAGTGACGAAGATTTCCGGATTGGTTTCAGGTTGATGAATGTGTTTCTCGCCTTCCCGATTCTCTATTTGACATCCTCGTCCGTTCCACCTGCCTGTAGTTGAGACAATGCTGCCTAGATAAGTGAATGAAGTAACCTCTTTCAAATACTCATATTTAGTGTTTATCAATTAGAGGCGAACATTAGAAAGTTGACCGTAAACTTAGTGGGTACATGTAAGCCGACGTAGGAGTGAGGTAAATTTTCACATGCATGATACAACGACTCGAATTCAGGTAATTTAAAGACAAAAACATAAAAGTTATTATTCCACAGTTTCATCATCACTGAACACTAGGTGCTGACTCTCACTATCTAAGGTGACTGGTTGGAATGAAGAAGGTATGGAGTCATTCACCTAAGCTGTGCTGTGTTTCGTTCGGGCCAACAGCGTCAATTTCGAAATAATAAATAATCATCAGTTTATTCCTAATAATAAGCTTGTTCACAGAATGCAATTTTCAGCATTCTACATACTGCGACAATTTATCTCCAGTTTGCACGAAACCTAGGTGTCAGCAGGGCTTCCTGCCAATTGCCTCCAACCATCTAATATCAAGAATTCAGTTCACAGTGCACCGTGATGGCAAGCCACCTAGTGGCATGCTGGCCACATTGCAAACTTAACTGATAGGACAAGACTCACCACACTAGTCACTGACTAGTGTCCAGTCAAAAAAAAATATCCAATACAGGAGGTCAATCGCCAGTCTGAATAGCTCAGTGGTAACGTCTGTGACTGATGGTGGCACTGAGTGCCGCTGGTTCGAATCTCAGAAGTGACATGAGTCCCTTCGAGGTTGCAGATACGCCGCCTTGATGACTGACTAGTGAGTGCCAACTAGCACGTAAACTAGGTCAAGCAAGGCTTCCTCCCTTGGCTGATTGCCTCTAACCATCTAATACCAAGAAATAGAATAGTAGAAATAATAAATCTACAAGTACTGAAGTTAACAGAAACGGATTATTTTATAAGTAATAATATTGCTAGAAATAAAGATAGGTTGAAGGTGAGGCAGTAACTCATCGAAGAACACATTGCGAAATGGACGCGCTATGTCGTGAATTGGCAAAAGTTAGAATTCAAGGACCAGTGGCTGAATGATCTACGAGCTCGCTAGCCTTATAACCAGAAGGTCCTGTGTTCGAACCCCGGTGGGTGTGTACTGTTGAAGAGTCCCAAACTTAGCTGTCCAGTACTCCCAGGTTTTCTAGTGGTTCTCTAGTTGATGTCAGCTCATGCTGAATTCCTCCATGTAATCAAACAAAATCCCTACAAAACCAATACTAGAAATAAATGATTGTCTATTTGCAGATTATAAAGTAGGTTTATAAACTCTTTCCTATCATTTGTCTCTTCACACAACACCCCTGCTGAACATATGATATGGTTGAATTTATGTATTTAACCGTACAAGCATAAATCCTCATGAAATATCTCCTGGTCTGACCTGAAGGGATACAAGGAGAAAACTACGAATGCAGAGGATGTTCAACATCAAATAAGATGACTTTAGCTTACTGCTTTCATGAATTAAAATGTCTGTCAACAGTAGTGTCAGTTAGTTGGGTCAACGGCACACACACACACACAAACACCAATAACCCCTGCTGACAGCCTACAAAGTCCCACCTTATATAACATAGTCCATTTCAGAAGACAAGGGGAGGGAGGAATAATAAACAGGAATCAGTAGAATGCATGCGTTAATAAATTGTATCAGAAGAGGTTGAGTTATGATATTAGATAGTTGGAGGCATTCGGCCACAGGAACCCGTGGACATAGGTTTTGTGCTAGTTGGCACTCGTCAGCAAGGCGGCGTATCTGCAACCTTGAAGAAACTCATGTCACTTGGGAGATTCGAACCCGCGTCACCCAGTGCCATCTGCAGTCAAAGACGTTACCAGTGAGCCATTCGGGCTCGCGATTGACTTCCTGTAAGACTGTAGTGGATATTTTGATTGGATTCTAGTGACTAGTGCGACGTGTATAGTCCTTTTTTGGTGCAGACTGAATTCTGTCAGTCAGGTTTGCAATGTGGTCACCATTCTAGGTAGCTCGCCAACTCAGTGCACATTGATTTGATGATATTAGATAGTTGGATGCAATCAGCAGGAAGCCTCCAATCAAAAGGGTTGAGTTATGTCAGAAAGTGCCAACTTTCTTATGTAATAAGTCAAACGAAAGAATTTCTTAGAAATCAACAAGCTTTGAGATGACGAACAAAGATTGGGACAGTAACTCATTCCCCACCACAATACCGTCGATACTACAAGAATCAGTCCCCGCAAGTCTTGTTCACAACTGAAAGTAAAATTAACAGTCTGACGATTTCAAAGGGTTCAATGTGTGAATATTTGAATCAAACTATTAGTTAACCTCAGACAGTGAATCATTCGTGTCAGTTAGAATAATGTAATGCAGAAACAAAGTTGTCAGAAAATTAGAGAGACATGTCAACTTCAGTGATCTTAGAAGCAGAACGCTTCCCTTTTAAAAATAGTATAGTTTGTTGTTGTAAGGAAAAATTGATTTTTTTTCTTTAGATGATCCAAGTGTTATCATTCTAATATTTCGCATCCCAGCTGTTTTCTTATCTAAATCAATAAAGTACATTTAGACTGGAGATTAGTATACGTTTAATGGTACAGCATCATAGTTCCATACATTTATTCCCCCTAATGAATTTGAATAAAGCAAGAACAAGAGTGGTTTATGCAGAATAATTAAATGCTACCATCACTGCTTATTTCGTTGGTGTCTCATCAGCTGCTTACAGGCCAAAGTCATTATTAAGTATATCTATAGAAACAATTTTAACATATACGCACAGAGTTAATTTTTAAACAAAAATCAATCGATCAATATATTATGCATACAGTAATTATATATATATATATATATATATATATATATAATATTAAACACTATTCCGAACAGTAATGGTCATACACAATGGAAACTTCCAACATTACGTAATCAGATGATTTGTTTGACATTTTGACAGTGGAGAAAAAGCCCATCTACATTCAACTTGATTATAAAGGTGAAAACATTGCAGCAATGATCAACAGAAGACTGAATGCGTCACCAGCCAGAGTCTATCCTACAGCTAAACTCGTTCCCGTCTATCGAACAACTTGCTTTTTGGTACAATCGAAAATCGATAGATATCCTTCTCATGTTAACAACTCCAACTGTATATACAAATTTATATAGATCTGCGGGAGCAGTTACTTTGGAAGAACAGAATGAAGAAGGGCATATCTACGATTTTCTGAACATGTACCAAAAAGCTTATGTGTAAAGGGAACAAATGCTTTAAACAGTGCCATTGCCAGGCATCTCCTTGACACGGGTCATGCATGAGGTGGACGTCGCAAGATCGTTCAAAATTATCAATAGGCAAAAGAGTTCAATTCTCCTCAAGTTTGCTGAAGCCATTTCCATCAAGCGCCTGAACCCGATTTATGTGGCTGTTCAGAAAGAAGCAGTTATCAGTCTTTCTTTGCCCTACCTGGTAACTGGATATTTTCACCTCTTTTCCGTCTGATTACGTAATATCGAAAGTTTCCATTGTGTATGATCATTACTGTTCGGAATAGTGTTTAATATTATATATATTGATTTTTGTTTAAAAATGAACTGTCTGTGCAAGTATGTTAAAATTGTTTCCGTAGTTATACTTAATAATGACTTTGGCCTGTAAGCAGCTGATGAGAAACCAACGAAATAAACAATGATGGCACCATTTCATTCTGCAGAAACCACTGTTGTTGTTCTTGCTTTATCATAGTTTCATTATGACAGTAGTTAATAATACATTTCATCAAAGTATTATATGATACATTAATAATATTATTATTATTTTCACTTCTATAAACACTAACCCTGTGGTAGGTATGTAAATATGCTGTGTTTATATTTTTGTATGTATCAAAGGCTGTCTATGCACACACCTAAATAATAACAACCTGGATGACACCGTAGATTATACGTACGAATGACGCACGATTGTGTGTACTTCTTTCTTATAAGCGGATACTAAATGCTCGTAAACATTTGACATGCCAAGCTGAATAAACATAATTCGCTTTACTGACCTTGACGTCTCTCTCACTCTTACAAACACACACACACTCTCTACCTTAATACCTTTTAAATCGATATATACACACGCACAGATAGATAGAGAGAGAAACATTCGACTATTGGGTCAACATTAAAAAGTTTTAAGACTCACAAAACAATACTTAAGATATATAATAAGGTAAGTAATGTTGACGTTAGGCTGTAGAGTGTTGGGCAAAGAGGGAAAATCAATCGACGAGGCTATAAAGTTACATAGATTGAGATGGCTAGGTCACGTGCTGCGCATGCCTAACCATCGCCTCCCCCACCTGGACGGGCATTACTAGCTGATATAGGTGCAGGTTGGAAAAGAGTAAGTGGTGGCCAAACAAAAACATGGCCTCATCAATCCATGAAATCCTTGACAGTTAAACTGAGTCAGGTAGGGAGGGAGATGCAGACTTCCGGGTTGGTGGGGGCCCTCGGGACTCTAAGAATCAATCAATGGCTGGAGACAATAGGTGACATGGCTCAAAATCGTTGTCAATGGCTTACGCAGATGTATTCAGTCTCTTGTGTAATCTTTCATATTCCTTTCTACCATTACTCATTCTGTTTCACTCTTATACTTGTCAAAACTCTATTGATTCTCTTCACTCTCATTTTCTTGTCTACCTTTGTGTGCTATTTGGAACGTGTCAACTCGAACTGCTGCACTTTGGTGCCAAGTTCTATGTTGAATCCAGACAGACATATCTCACTTATCATCTACCGATGTGTAGGTCACTATAAAAAAAGAGAGAGAGAAAGAAAGAATTCACATATCAGTGGGTGTTATCACTACATTTATTATTCTTAACCCTTTTGGGTTCTGAGTGGAGCATATGGCTTCACTAGCACTTCAGCATCTCACTCTCTTCTTAACAGTCTATTTTAGCTTGTTCCACGATTGACTGTCATCTTATCACACCATCTCTTGTATATCAATCACCCTTGAATCCACACTCAACTCTTTGCTCCGCATTTGGGTTCCACTAGAGGCTATACCTACCGGGCAGTTTCACTCAACAGTTTCCTCAGAGTGTATTTCCAATTCATCTTCATTCCCTTCTTTATATTTGTTGAGCAATAGGTCGTCAAAGTGCGTCGGTGGTACAGCGGTTAGGACGCTCGCCAACCATGCACATGGTCCATGTGGGTTCGATCGCCAGCCACCAACGCGCTTCTTTACCCCACTAAGCCAGTAATAAGGCTAGTAACCCCATCCCGTTAAAAGAATAAACACCACTGCTACCGAAACTTCAAGCCTCTAGCCTGAAGCCCTCTATATTCCATTGAAGGAACGTAAAGGAATAAAAAAAAAGGAAAAGGAAAAGAACTAGTTTAAGGCAAATGTCATCAGGACACAAGTTTTTTGTGACACAAATAAGCTGCCGGATTGACAAATGGTTGTATTCAATATTTTTGTTGTTGATAAGAAGCAGTATACTGTATCTAAGAGAAACTCTTCAACTGTTTTACCTACTGTAGCCAGTGTCTATCAAGAGGCTGTTCTTTCTTCTCCTTTCTGTTTTCTTTCTTCTTACATGTTAACTTGTGGAGTACGTAACAATAGGGGTTGTACACTTTTTTGTTAGATATTGAAATCAGAGACATTGTAGATGACTTTTGTTTAAAACGATTCCTGTTGCAATATAGATAATCTCCCAGTACAATCTAAAATACAGTGTGCTGTTGGTCGTTTCATCTTCTCACTGGTCTATACTGTCTACTTGCATCACTCATAACCGTGTTGTATACTTTGGATTTTTCGTGGGAATCTCTTTTCCAAATCCCAAGACTATTCCACAACCGGTACACAGCTTCTATCAGTAGACACGACCCCAGCAGAGAACGCTTCTGTGGATTATATTAATAATTTGTAGCCATAGACTTTAACTGTATATCCAAGTAACCGTTTAATTATTATAACTCATTACTGTCCCAAATATTCATCAACCTTAATCAACAGCTGTCCGACAACGGCATATGTCAAGTGATCCACAACGGAAAACTCAGCAAGGCGTTTGGAGTAAACACAGGAGTAAAACAAGGGTGCTTATTATCACCAATGATATTCCTAATTGTGGTGGACTGGATTATGCGTCAGACAGTGGGAAACGAGAAGACAGGGATATCCTGTCCTGACCGACGTGAAGAACCTAGAAGACCTGCATTTCACGGATGATTTATATTTGATGTCACACAAAGTCGAAAACTTACAAGCGAAAACCGACAAACTGGTTGGAGAAGCAGCCGGTGAAGACAGGACTCCAGGTGAACATAGACAAGACGGAGGTTATGAAAATAACCAACCAACCAACAACAACAGCAGCAGCAACATCCAGCGCCAATCACCATCAACGGGAGGGATTTGAAAGAGGTTACTTCATTCACTTATCTAGGGGGGGGGCATTGTCTCAACTACAGGCAAGTGGAACAGACGAGGATGTCAAATCGAGAATCGGAAAGGCGAGAAACACATTCATCAACCTGACACCAATCTGGAAATCTTCGTCACTCAACCCAGCATCAACAACAAAGTGATTCGGATTTTCAATGCAAACGTCAAGTCAGTCAGTTCTTCTATACGGATCGGAAACTTGACGACGGGTCACAAAGAATATTTCCAACAGCCTGTTGCAGACCTTCATCAACAACTGTCTTCACTCTATACTGAAGATCAGATGGCCGGCCGGAAAGAATCACCAACAAGAAACTATGGGAAGAAACAAAACAAGAAGCAGTCGCCCAACAAATATGCAGGAGAAAGTGGAGATGGATTGGACACTCACCGGCTGAGTAGGCCGCTGGGTGACATCGCGCGTCAGGCCATCGCTCGAGTGGAATCCAAAATGGAAGTGGCGAGTGGGACGTCCAAGGGTGACATGGAGGAGATCGTGTGAAGAGGAGTTGAAACAGTATGGACTAATATGGACGCAGGTGAAAAGCACAGCAGAAGACAGAAACAAGTGGAGACGTGCAGTTGAAGCCCTATGTTCCACTAGGAACCCAAGGGAACAATAATAATAATATATTACTGTATCTTTTATAATATAATGTTACACTATCATCTCAATAACTTTAATTTTCATTCACATACTTGTTATGTTGTTGAGCTCGCTGGACAGTCCCCTTAAGAAAAACTTGCCTCATTCTAATGATGAAGCCAAGTTTGTTAAGTATTCCAATGATTTGTCTGTTTCCATCCCGGTTACTTCTCTATTAGATTCTTTCAAAATAAATCGATTTTTATCAGAAATTACTTACTAGTCTTTGTTGATTACGTCTTAAGTTTAAATCGCTTCAAATGTCAAATTGTTGATTTCACAAATATGAGTTACGTTAACTGACTCTTTTCCATGATTCTTGTAGATGGAGAATGGAGAATATTTGTAGGTTAGATGAATGATTTTGGGATAGGTATGTTCTCTAATCCGTGCGTCAATGGCACAGAAGTAGAATGCTCACTAACCAGGCAGGTGGTTCGGGGGAGGAAGTTCAACAATAGCGTCTCAGGAGTGTGAAAGATCCAATAACCTTGAATGCATGCAAGTCGTCGGCTGACGGCACTTGTCGTTATCATAGCTGAAATATCAACGCTATTCACCACAGCTAAGCAGCAAATTTCACCCAGATCACGTTTTTAAGTACTGTTTTGACAATGTGTTAATAGCTCGTTAGGATTAGGATTAAGGTAAGTATTAGGGTTAGGGTTAGGATCAGGGTTAGAATTACGGTTTGGATAAGGGTTATGATTAGGGTTAGGATTAAGTTCAGGGTTAGTGTTACGGTCACGACTAACGTTGGGGTCATGGTTAGGGTTAGATTCATAGTTGATGTCATTTATTTTAATTTGTTTTCTTATCCACATTTTCCTGGAAAGTAGTCGTCGATCCTCTTACTGGAAACCATAGTAATTCAATCGAGGGACTTTGGGGAAGACTGCACAACTGGATAAGAGAGATAAATAATTCACAAAAACAGCTCATCTTTAGTCACCTCAGTGAATACACATGTACAGAAACTAGTCTAACTTAGCAATTGAAACTCCTCATTATAACATTGACGTACTTTTAAGTCATGTCAGGGAAAGATAACCTGTGTAATGTGTTTTCATGCATTTTTCTTGTAAATATACGTCATTTTTTTGTGCAGAAATTCCTCATTTTTATGATTTGTCGGCTGAAGGTCACCGTGCGTTCACATCCGTTGGGACGCTATTGTTGAACTTTGCCTGTTTGGGTTTCTTTTCCCGGCCACTGACGCACTCCTTTACCTCACTAAGCCATTAATGAGGCTGACAAAGAGTGAAGGTTGGAGGTATGAGGCTAGCAACCGCACTCCGTAAAAACAAACACCACTGCTACCGAAACTTCAAGCCTCTAGCTTGAAGTCCTATGTTCCACTGGGAACGTAAAGGAAGCTTGGAGAGCACAACTACTCCATGATTCTTGTATCACAGAAGACACTGAAGTTGAAATTAAGTTAGTCGAATGTTAAATATCTTAGATTATGCCTTCACCTTGATCTTTCCTGGTCTTCCTGCATCGCCTTAATCTCTAGAAAGATATTCTGTTTAACTGTATAGCTAAGGAAGTTTAAAAAAATTGGTATCATTCACTCCCTACTTTTATAGTTTGTAAACTCTTTGCAATACTGTACTATATGCTGAGAATTCCACACTCTACCAAAAGTACTGTTTTGAATAAAGATATTATTGATAAATAGAGTGATGAATGGTCTAGTCAAATTTCTCTTTGTTAGTAGACTATTTTTTTATTCCTTCACGTTCCGAGTGGAATATAGGGCTTCAAGCTAGAGGCTTGAAGTTTCGGTAGCAGTGGTGTTTATTTTTACGGAAGGCGGTTGCTAGCCTCATGCCCCACAACCGTCACTCTTTGTCAGCCTCATTAATGGTTTAGTGAGGTAAAGGAGTGCGTCAGTGTTCGGAGAACGAACGTCGAACTGGCAAAGTTCAACAATACCGTCCCAAGGGATATGAACTCACGGGTGACCTTCAGCTGGCCAGTCATAAAATTTGAGGAATGGTTGGCGAGCGTCCTAACCGCTATGCCACCGACGCACTGTTAGTAGACTAATACCTAATTATAATTATGTAATGTTAATTTTAATAGAATTTTGAACTCTATATATTGGTGTTCCCATTATCCACTCTACCTGTTTCATCTATAGGGAAGTATTCTTGGTGTTCTTGTACTCAGGACTCAATGTAATAGCTATGTAAGCGCAATATCGCTTGAAATTAAGTCACGCGTAGATAAAGGCTATCCCGGTCCAGAACACACAAGAAGCCGGTCACTGTTTCTACGGTACTTTTATTAACAAAGCACAACGCTTAACAGAAAGCAAGGTACCGCTATCAGAGCGGAATAGCGTTAAAGCCAAAATTGCGAACTAGCCGGAATCATACACGACCGTTCAGGTAAGCAGTCAGTAGAAGAATGAACCCAAGCAAGGCAGGGCACAGAACAGAGAGTGGTTAAGAGATAGACAGAGCATAGGCACAAAGATAGAATTTAGTTGGCTACTTAACCAGGTAGGCTGATACAGATTAAGATCAATAAATAAGATAAACTCGACAGAATAGTACAATAAAGTAAGACATGGGTCAGCAAAAATAACAGTTCACAAAATACTCTGATTGGGTCATGAGTTCAACGGTCTGACTAAACGGATCGATGTAAAACACACACACACACAGTTCATTAGGCAAGACACATTAGTCATGGATAATTGGGTTGCAACAACGCTGGGCTGATCCGGGACAGGTTGACTTGATTCAAGGATGGGAAGTGAACTGATCTTACAAGCTAAGTGTTTCATTTTCTCCAACTGCTGTGCATTCTGAGTGAAATATAAAACTTCAAAGCTATAGCTTGAAGTTTTATTAGCGGTCAAAATGTTTCCCTCTGCAACATGGAATTTACTAGCCTCACTTCCAATCTTTTTTCCGGGCTATTTGAGGTTTAGGAAATCAATCGGTCGGGAAATGAACTCAAAATCCACTTGAGGCTGATCAGCTACTTTTAATCCTTTAAATTTCACATTTCCTCTTTACTACTTGAGATCCGAGCTCCAATTCAATTAGGCAGTTAACCATAGTTAAATATCTGCTTATACTATGGCTATTGGTCAACAACTTGATTTCTAGATCGATTACATAACGAGTCGACATGTCTTCTGTTGTTGTTGTTCGAACTTAGTTCCAGCGGTGAGTTATTGTGACAGCTGGTGAGACAGTAGCCAGCCACCCATAGTGAAATAGGTGGAGAGGGACTGGAACCTTAGACATCACGTAGAAAACTGAACAACTGTGGAGTTGAAAAGAGGACATTTGATGATTAATTTTCTGCCAGGTGTTTGGGTCAGACAGGGAATGAATAGAAATTTCAATTTTTCCTGTAACTGTATTTTAACAAGGTCAAAATCACGACTGCCAAGTGATGAAGGGTTTCTAGATGGGGCGAAATAGTTCGCTAAATGATTTCCGGTCTCTGGCAGTTCCTCCAACAATGGTACTGAAGTCTTTCATCAGCAGAATGCTTAATATCAAGTGGTTGGCCAGAAAGGATAAGTCAGCAGCAAAGAACGCTGGTGCACAAGAAATGTGCAGAATGAAATGAAGATGGATTTGACATAAGCTGAGGAGGCATTTCAGTGGCATAATATTCCAGGCCGTTGAGTAGAACATGAATGGGAAGCGATTGTCTGGGCATGTGTCGTGAAGTGACATGGAGGAGATTATATGTGAAGAGGAAATCAATTTTTCTATTATTGTCATTATTATTAATAATAGTTAAACACAAACCTGATATACTATGGTCACCAACAGATGAGGCAGAGAAAATCTGATGTTTTCTGCGAGGTTTGAGATACTGCCCAGCTGCCTAAACCGAAGGAGATGGTTGTCTTAAGGAGCCACCACAACCCGAACCTTAGACTTGAAGTCTGACCCCCAGGGCAGTACAGTGGCGTTAGGAACTATGTTCACATGGTTTCCGGTGACCGAAGCTGGTTCAGACACCACTGAATCCCTTCAGATACTGGAATTCATGTATACACCATTGATTTGGAATAAACAAAGTCTTCCAGCTCCCTTACGTAGACCAGAATGTCCACCAGTCTGAGTGGGGGCTGCCAGAGGTTGAAATTCGCCCTTTCACTTATGTGAGGAACACTCCAGCCACTTGAATCCGGTGAATATAACTTACTTGGCAGAGGCTATGAACGCGTGGTCACACGAGAAAATTTTGAAAGGAAGACTGGAGTGTTCACATCCTCATCCTTGAAGGTGATGCAAGAGAGCTGAGTGCAATACAGATTTCAGATTCAGATTTATTGGTTGAGGATGGAAGCCTTGCAGCCTATGTTAATCCTTTTCTAGTAGATTTCTGTGGTTGTCCAAACCCTTGTTGAATGAATCAATTGAGGTTGTAGACACCACTTCTTCTGGGAGTCAGTCGGTTCCAAGAGTTTATGACTCGGTGTTAGAACCAGTACTCAACAGTAATATGATTTTTTTTTGGCTTTTGAACTCTCCTGCTATGTCCTCTAAGGTGTTCCGACCTGGTGAAAAGGAAAACATTACGATTAAATCTCCTCTCTGCCTACGGTATGACAGGCAGAAGAGATTTAAACTGTCTAGTCTCTCCTCGTATGATAAGTTAATCATGCCGTGAACCATACGTGTTGCCTTCCTTTGAACCCTTTCTAGAATGTGTGAGTAACCTTTAAGACAAGGACTGGCTGGTGGCCGGTTACAGTTTTCTAGTCTTGACCTTACCAGAGATGTATATAAGGAGGTGATTCTAGTAAAGGCTCTGCGAATTCCCCATAAGGACCTGAAACTGCGTGCAGCCACCGCGCGACAGTGTGCTGTAGTTTTTTTAAGTCGTGACTAACTATGACACCTAAGTCCAAGTGAGTCTGAACTGATGGGAGTGTTATTCCCCCTAGTTCGTAGGAGCTGATTCTTGTGTGTCCGATGCGCATGGTTGCACATTTTGCCACATTGATCGGGAGCATCCATTCTACAGACCACTCTGACAATTTGTTGAGGTCCTCTTGCAACGTAGACGTATCGCTGTTGCCCTTCAGCTCTCTCCAAATTTTTAAGTCATCTGCGTATAGGACAATAGGGGAGTCGGTGAGCAGAGATAACTCATTGATATACAAAATAAATAGGAGAGGTTCGAGTACCGTGTCTTGTGGCACTCCGCTACGTACTGCTGTCCAAGAGGAGAGTTTCGAGTTGATCCTAACCCTCTGCTTCCTATCTATGAGGAATTCCCCAAGCCACTTTAGTAGTCTGACTTTGATACCAAGACTTCCCAACTTCATGAGTAGTCTTTTGTGAGGTACTTTATCAAAGACTTTGCTGAAATCTATGAAGACGACGTCAGCAGGTCTTTTGTTGTCGCTTGATTTGACCCAGCTTTCTCTTGCAGTCAGGAGATTTGATGGGTATGAGAGGATCCTTCGGAAGCCATGCTGTGCTCTAGATAATAAGCTTCTATTTTCTAGATATGCCATAATGCTTTTCTTGATGATTCTTTCCAGTGTCTCTAGATCCCCGTATTCATAATAGGAACAATTAGTGACGAAATCTATCTGTTTTTCAAACCATTTATAACCAATCCTGTCAAACACTAGAAAAACCCGCTTTCTAAAAAGTTCAACTAATGAAATATTAATCAATATTCTTTAGTTGTTTGACAGTAATGACATATCAAGGAACGTTCTTTCAAATTTTCTGCAAATATTTTATTATATCTACAAAAAGAAATTGAGGTCAAATGAACAATCTTGTTATAAATAGTCATGACATCAATTTGTTTGAAAGATTTCCCTTAGTTTTATTATTATTATTATTTTGAATAAAGCACACAGTTGTTTCCAACTTTGAACGTGTCAGTCAATATCTTCTGATCAAATCAAACGTTTTTATTGACATTTCTGGTTGTCTTTATCACTTTCTTTTTTCAACTTCCAGTTTAATCCCTATCTATTTTCAAGTATTGGTTTTTGTGGGGAACTTTGTTTGATTGGTTGGTTGGAGGATTTCATCATGAGCTGACATCAGTTAGAGAACCTTTGGAAAACAAACTGCGAGTACTGGATAGCTAGCTGTTTCGTCAGCCTAGTTTGGGACTCTTCATCAGAACGCACTCCTATCTATTTTTAATTTGCTTCTATTTCACTTTATTAAACGTGTGTTCAAGACTGAAAGTTTCATTTCTTATTCCAAAATAGCAGATAATCAATAATTTCCATTTGATTAGTTTTAGCTGTGGTGTCATTTGGGTTTCAGGTGAAAATAAACTGTAGCAATCATAGAATGATCCTGAATAAACAATCGTATCACTAGCCATAAATTCAGTGTAAGTTTTGCTTTAAGATTGCATCATCATAGAAAAGAGCACAAAATAACAGTCAACTCTCCCGCTCTCTCTCCCCGTCTGTCTACCTCAATTTCATCGACTTTGTAAAAGCCTTGGACAACAGCATCGGCCGCAAAGTAGTTGGGAAACTGCTTGAACACTATGCGGTACCTATAACGTCTCTCAAGCTCATTCAATAGCTATATGACAGTGCTATTCTAATTGTGGTTGACTGGAACAATCTGCTGACCGTGGGGAATGAGAAGACTGGCATATATTGGAGGGATAAGAAGACTAAAAGGTCTGGATTTATGTCTAATGTCACATAAACTCGAAAACCTATAGATGAAAACCAACAAATTGACAGAAGAGGTCATCGTTTCAAATACAGGTGGTACTGATGAAGGTTTCAAAGACGGCGTATGACCATCATTAATTTGAAATCAGTCTGAAAATCTGCTCCAATCAGCATAATGAAAAAAATTTAGATTTTCGACAGTAATGTCCAATTAATGTTCCTATATCCTTCGGAATTTTAGTGAGGACGTCATATAAAGCCTTTCCAAAAGATCAACGCAGACTTTCATCAACAGCTAACTTCATTCTACACTGAAGATCAAAAGGCCGGTCAGAAAGAAGTAGTAACAGGGAACTCTAGGAATAAAAATACCAAGAACCCATAGCTCAACAAATATGGTAGAGAAAATGGAGATAAATACATAGATAGATAGATAGATAGATAGATAGATAGATAGATAGATAGATAGATAGATAGATAGATAGATAGATAGATAGATAGATAGATAGATAGATAGATAGATAGATAGATAGATAGATAGATAGATAGATAGATAGATAGATAGATAGATAGATAGATAGATAGATAGATAGATAGATAGATAGATAGATAGATAGATAGATAGATAGATAGATAGATAGATAGATAGATCAGTGATAGATAGATAGATAGATAGATAGATAGATAGATAGATAGATAGATAGATAGATAGATAGATAGATAGATAGATAGATAGATAGATAGATAGATAGATAGATAGATAGATAGATAGATAGATAGATAGATAGATAGATAGATAGATAGATAGATAGATAGATAGATAGATAGATAGATAGATAGATAGATAGATAGATAGATAGATAGATAGATAGATAGATAGATAGATAGATAGATAGATAGATAGATAGATAGATAGATAGATAGATAGATAGATAGATAGATAGATAGATAGATAGATAGATAGATCGGTCACACATTGAGAAGAACGTGCAGTGACACTGCCTTCCAGGCATAGCCTCGAATGAAACGTGAATGGGGAAATAACAAGTTGAGCGACGTGCAGAGGGTAACATTCCGAGAGATCGTGTGAGGAGGTAATGAGAGCTTTTGGGCAATCGCAGATCCGGTTGAAGATTGTGGAATATACCCATCGGGACATTAGAGGGAAAATAATAATAATAATAATTTTCTTTATTCCAAAACAGTACTTGTGATTCAGAATAGAATTCTCAGCATTTTTACTACAGTATTGCATCCAGTCAGTACATTATCAATAAATAAAACTCTACACAGATTAAGGAAATCTCAGTTCATTATGACAACAACATATTGGCATGTTGATAGCAAAGCCAAAGCTGAACAGTGTTTGAAAGTGTTAGAAAAGTAGATGCTATCATATTTACTGGCGTAAGCGAGAGAAAGAAACAAAGCAGCACATAACGGAAAAAAAGAGAAATAGAGAGAGAGAAAAAAGGAAAAGAAAGAAAGAAAATGTTGTACCTATAAATGATATGAGTTGGAAAGACGAGATCCAGTTGTTCTACTGACTATTTAATGAATTATAGGTGTCACGCCTAATGCTTTCTTTACCTCACAGAACACGAGCTGAGTAGGGTATGGTTGAGTTTTTGTACTTGCTGGTGCGAGCATATAGTTTTCTATATAGGCTTCTCGTTTTGCCTGATGAGATGCAAAGGGAGAGTTGTGAGTGAAGAGGGTGGTGTGAGTTAGATAAAATTGATTTGGCCCATTTTTCACAAGAGTCCATGTGCCTGTCGACCAGAATATTAACAATCTGGTTAAGTGACACATTGCTTACCCTGCTGATAGCTTTTAACATTCTGCGTAATAAGGTATAGTCTTTCTTCAGTAGCCCGGGAAAAACTAAGAGGGAACAACAGAGAATAATAGGCAGAATGCGAGAGTTAACGAATTGTAGCAGTAAGGGTTAGGTTTTACCAGAAGGTTTTAACTTCTTGATGTAGAAGGTAAGATGGAATATTTTCTTGGAAGTCGTCAAGATATGAGATGACCAGGAAAGATCCGAAGATAGAATGACGCCTAGGTATTTAATTTCGGACTTAGTTTCTATTTCAGTGCCATCAATGTTGCACAACTCATGAGAGCCAACCAGTTTGTTTAGGTCGGATTTATGCCTAAAGGTGAAAATGACTGTTTGGCATTTGGAGGGGTTTAAGGTAAGACCGTTTTCCTTGGACCACTGGCTGATTTCTGACAGAAAGCAGTCACTTTGACATTAGATAGGCAAAGATACAGTCAGGTTGTCAGCATATTTGACAAAATTAATGTCATGTAGAAAGAAAGAAGTTCAGCAAAAATATCTTTTTAGCGATTTCATTCTCAAAAGCTGTACAATCGCATTTATATAGATTAGTTTACATGGATACAATTGTTATTTATTTAATTCCACATAGTAACGAAGGAGATAATATTTTTCAACACTATGATGAAAGTTTGAAGGTACGAATATAGATTAAAAGGGGCTTATATAAGCTTTTGTGAATGAAATCGCCGAAAAGATATCTTTGTTGAACTTCTTGTTCTTTTGTCAGTTGAAGATGTCTACAGGGGATAGGATAAAATAGAGATGTGCTCTTGAAGCCATATTGCTCCACTCTAAACTCAAGCGAATAATAAACACTAATAATTTACTACAAAGTTAAGTGTCAGATTACAGTTAGTCCTAAGAATTATATAAAGGATAGGAGTTAGAATTAAGGGTTACGGCTATAAGTCAATATTCATGAAATGGCTAAAGTTAGAAGTTAGGTTTAGAATTAGGGTTAGCATGAGGAGTTATAGTAACACAGAACTATCCAACAAGAACAATTGAAACCTTTAAGAATACAATTTACTGACAAACTCAGAGGTCTCTATACTCTTTTAATCGGATAGTTCAGCCTACCAACTCAACTCAAGGTTATCTCCTATTGATCATGCTGAGTAATGACTGATTACAGAAATTCGCAACTAGTGGGGACAACCAGGTCGCGGATGAGAAATTGGCTGGCGTAGGCGTGCTAAAATCTAGAAGTGGCACAAGTAAGAATTATTTACGGGTTATTAAGTTCTCGCCCACATGGCTAAATAATTAAAGAGCTTAATCTCATGACCTGAAGGTCTCGGGATCGATTCCTAGTGGTGAATTCGTGGGTGAGTACTGATGAAGACTCCAAAACTCCAGTTCTGATTCAGATTCAGATTCAGTTGATAAGGATAGAAGGCTCTTGTGGCCTGTGTTAATCCTTGCAAAATATATCTCTGCAGAGATCTAACTTCTCTTTGGAGGCGTCCACCGATGGAGCTGTTACTACTGAATCAGGTAGGGAGTTCCAGTCGTTGACCACTCTGTGAGGGAATCTAAATTTTGCACGTATTTTAATCGTCCTCAGTTTGAGCACCTTTTTGTTGTGACCCCGTAAATGTATCCTAGAAGGGGAGAAAAGTTTAGAAAGGTCAGTTCCTAAATCACCCTTAAGTATACGGTATGCTAAAATTAAGTCGCCTCTCTTCCTTCGGTATGATAACGGAAAGAGATTTAAATGCTCCATCCTCTTATCATAAGGAAGGTTTGAGATACCACTAACTAATTCCGCTCCTACTCTCTGTACTCTTTCCAGGATATGTGCCTCCTTTTTGAAGCATGGACCCGCCGCTTGTACGCAGTATTCTAGGTGAGGCCTGACATATGTTGCGTAGAGTATTTGGAACATGCCCTCGTCTAATCGTTTGAAAGCCCTTCGGAGTGCCCATAGCATTCGAAAAGCCTTAGATGCGGCTGCATTGCAATTTGCAGTTGTTTTCAAGTCATTGCTGACAGTGATTCCTAGGTCCTTCTGTTCGTTAACGTCAGGTAGTTCTGTGTCCCCTAGGGAGTACGACGTATAGGACTTCTGACCTAAGTGCATTGCCTCGCTTTTCCTAGAATTAATTCCCAAACTCCACAGGTTCGACCACTGAGCTTATTTATCTAGATCAGTTTGTAGGGCCGACCTATCCTCGTTATTATTTACAGTTTTCCGTATCTTAATGTCGTCTGCAAATAACAATGAAGATGAAGTAAGAATCCCCGGTAGCTCATTAACGTATTATACGAATATCAAGGGGCCTAGTACAGTTCCCTGAGGCACTCCACTGGATACTGCTTTCCACCCTGATAGTACACCATTAACTCTAACCTTCTGCCTTCTATCCATTAGGTAATCCCTAAACCACTCAAATAGGCATTGGTCTAGTCCGAAACCTTTAACTACTAATTTAAAATATTCTGTGTATATAAACATTTATATAATTGTAGAGCCTGGAAGAGGAATTTATCGAAAAGAATATTCTTTTCTCGATTATTTTGTGTTTTATAGATGTCTGAATGAATATTTTTGCAATATCGAAACCTTTAAGTTTACTAAGGAGACCTAAGTGGGATACTTTGTCAAATGCCTTGCTAAGATCAATAAAAACCACGTCCAACAGAAGGTTTTTATCTCTGGCCTCGACCCAATCTTCCCTAGCTAACAGTAAGTTTGTCAAGCAGGATCGTCCTGGTCGGAATCAATGCTGTTCAACTGCCAGTAAGCCATGTGTTTCAACATAAGCTAATAGCTGATCCCTTATAATAGTTTCCATTACCTTTGCTATAATGCATGTCAAACTTACCGGCCTGTAGTTAGATACCAATTGCCTGTCCCCCTCTTTGAATATAGGGCTTGTAATGGCATCCTTCCAGTCCCTGGGTAGCTTAGCCTGGGTCAGTGACATTTGGAAAATCTCCGCAAGCGGAATATATATTATATCCACCAAAGAAATTAACAGTTTAGGGTGAAGTCCATCAAGCCCAGGTGATTTACCTGGCTTCAGTTTAGACAGTAGTTTGAGGACTTTTGTGTGCTCTACCACAACTGAGGGCATCTGAGTGGCGATGGCAGTGACCTCACCATATCCCTGGGTGGTACTGTCAGACGAGAAGACGTCACATAAGTATTCAGAGAGGTTTTCAGCCTTTCCTTCGTCTGACTCAGCCGTTTCTCCACTAATGCTTATGAGTGATGGTATACCATTGCTAGTTTTAGTCCTACGGTTAATATACGAGAAGAGCCTTTTTGGTTAGTGAACACAATCTAGTACAAGCCGTCTCTCGTATTCTATACGACTCTTTTTAATCGCATACTTACAGAGATTTCGAATTTTGCGGTAGTCTTTCTGGAAACTTTCCCTTCCTATCATAATAAATTGGTCCCATAAGTTCTTTCGCCGTCTTAATAGCCTCCTTATTTCACTAGTAATCCAAGGTGGCTTGTGCGATAGCTTTCGAGGAGTGTACTAAGGTATAAAAGGTGAAGTGACACAATCTAGGGTATTCCTAAATCCTACCCAAGCTTCCTCGACAGTCCGTCTAATGGCTTTTAATAGTTCTCTTACTAACAATCAATCCGTAAGCAAACCTGAAGCAAATCTAATCCATACTAGCTAACTCTTGAAAATAAAGTAATTCCTATTATTCATTATTATTATTATTATTATTTTATTGTCCATTCCGACTAGAGAAGATTGACATCAGATTTCATTTGTCAAAAATATCATCAAAACTTTCATTTAATTCATACACAAATTTATGTGTTAAACACTCTTCATTCAAGTTTTATCCTGTCATGAAATGTTGACATTCAAAGTCGTTGTATGGTTTATAAAAAAAATAATTCTTGTTAAATAGAGAGACACATAGAAAATAGGAAAACCCAGTCGTTGTTTTTTTCATTGTTGTTGATAGAATAATAACAACCTTCATTCACCTTGAAAATCACACCATCGTATGACTATGCCTGATGGGCGTGACCTTGACAAAGGTTGGCTTTTTATTAACCAATCAGAACATAGCACAGAGTTTCTACCTTAATTTTACCTGCCTTTAAAATGATTCATTTCGTCAGCATTTTCGTTTGACCTTTTTTGTTTAACCTAATATGATTGTTGTCTTAAGACTAGAGTTGAACTTACCAAATAAATGACATTTCAAGCTGAGACGAAAAAATCCAGAGAATATTTGGGCGTTGGAAAGGAGGAGAGAATGAATTTCTAGTTGTTAATACGATCATTTTTAATCCCATTTCAAGTCAAGCTTTTTTCTCATTTCTTGCGTTCCCAGGGTGACATAAATCCTTAGGCTTTTTGAAGCTGGAGTAGAGGGTTGATGTTGCTAGTCTGACGGTCAAACTTTTTCTCTTTTCTGAGGTTACTAGCATTTAGTAAATTAGGCTAAGTGTTAGGAGTGTGTTAGACAGCAATTGAACACAGCCCTTCTGTAAGGTTGATGAGTATACTCTACTGGTGAACTGCCTACGTGTTAATTCAAGCTCTGTTAACAGAATACAAAAAGATTTTTCATTCTGTTCCTACAGCGCTTTTACTAAGCAATCTGAATTTAGCCCAAAACACTGAGTCCTAGGTCACAAAATGATTACCTCCCAAATTTTCCAGGTGGGAAACAATATACCATCTTAAAATGGAAGCTATCCACTACTTTGTTTACGGAAGCTAGTGTGCCTCAAGGTGGTGTAATCTCCTTTTTTCTTTCTTTTTTCTTTCATTTTTCATAACTTATGGAAAATCCCCCTTCGAACATTAATGGACAGAAGACCAGTAGTTCAGCGAAGAGTCTCTTTTCGTCGGCGAATTCATTTTCATAGCTGTACAATCACAAATGTATATTTTCAAGTATTGGTTTGGTAGGGATTTTTGTTTGATGGCATGGAGGATTTTATAACGAGGGGACATCAGTTAGAGAACCACTGGAAAACCTGGGAGTACTGGACAGCAGTTTCATCCTAGTTTGGGACTCTTCATCAGCACACACCCACCGGGGTTCGAACCCAGGACATTCCAGTTACAAAGCGAGCTCGTAGACCATTGAGCCACTGGGACCCGATCCAATGGCCCATGAAGTCTAACTTCTGCCAATTCACGACATAACGCGACCATTTCGTAATATCTTCTTCGATGAGTTGCTGCCTCATCTTCAACCTGCTGTACCCTACTGGTCACGGCTTCCCATTAGAACCCAAGGTTAACTGCCTGAATAGGGCCAGTTGCTAGTGGGCATCAGATTAATTTTCAAGTTTTGGTTTTGTAGGCATTTTTATTTTCCAGTGGTTCTCTAACTGATGTCAGCTCATGATGAAATCCTCCATGCAATCAAACAAAATCCCTACAAAACCAATACTTGAAAATTAATCTGATGCTCACTAGTGGCTGGCCCTATTCAGGCAGTTAACCTGGGGCTCTAGTGGGAAGCCGTGACCAGTAGGGTACAGCAGGTTGAAGATGAGACAGTAACTCATCGAAGAAGACATTGCGAAATGGTCGCGCTATGTCGTGAATTGGCAGAAGTTAGAATTTAAAGAACCATTGGATCGGGTCCCAGTGAGTGGCTCAATGGTTTACGAGCTCGCCTTGCAACTGGAATGTCCTGGTTTCGAACCCCACGATAGGTGCGTACTGATGAAGAGCCCCAAACTAGGCTGATGAAACAGCTGTCCAGTACTCCCAGGTTTTCACATGGTTCTCTAAGCAATGTCAGCTCGTGATGAAATCCTCCATGCAATCATACAAATATATATCTTCGTTTTGAATGTGTGTGTGTGTACATTAAATTTGACAAACGAAAATGCAGTTAGTAAGTTCAGATGAATTGGATATTGAAATAAGAGGGTAGTAACAAAAGTGATGAGTTGTCACAAACGATTGTTAAAGAAGAGTGTACGTCATAACATGAATAGTTTGATGAAAGAGTTGTGCTCAGGGTGTACATGGAAACAAAATAACCTACGGAATTACGCAAGAATTTTAAGTAGTTAGAAAAAGGAAGCAAACAAGCAAAAGTTACTTTAAATCAACAGAGTTGTTACCATGATAGTAGAAGTGGTTGAATAATTTTCTTTTGTATGCATAGTTGTTGTTCTTCTAACTGAATGGCTAGGGCTTCTGTAATGCAAAGAAGACGGAAACGTATGGTCTTTGGTAGGTTTTTCTTCACTTTGTAGATTACTTTGATGGAGGAGGCGTTTGTTGAGATGGAATGACCAGTAGTGACGAGATGTTCGATTTTTTGTGACAGCCCATCACTTTTGTTACAACGTTTAATTCACTTGAACTTACTAATTGTATTTTCGTTTGTCAAATTTAATGTACACGCAAACATACAAAACAACCATATATATTTGTGATTGTACAGCTATAAGAATGATTTCGCCGACGAAAAGAGACTCTTCTGTCTAATAATTTTTCATAGCCTTTCATTTCAATGACCCACAGTATTCTTTCTTCTAAAGCCGATTTCACTAAATATGCTGATGATTTAACAGTATCTGTCCCAGTTGGTCTCCGCAATAAATTTTTAAATTTTTTTTTCTTATTATAGCTTGACTCCACACAGTGTTTTTGACACAAGTATGGAATTTTCAGCATGTGATTTCGGTAGCCCAAATTTTGCAGGCCAACCCCTGACATCGGGTGTGCGTCGGCCGGGGATCGAACCCCGGACCATGTGCATGGTCGGCGGTAGTCCTAAACTCTGTGCCACCGACGGACATAGTAGTATCTTATCTGAGGTTAAGTAGTTGTTTTTTTCAAATGGTCTTTAAACTGAACCCGTAAAAGCTGTCAGACTGTTAATTTTACTTTCAGAAGTGAACAAGACTTGCGGGAACTGTGTGATTTAATCTCATGATTCTTGTAATATCGATGGTACTGTGGTGGGAAACCAATTTCTCTTCCATTCAAAGGAATTCTTTCGTTTGACTTATTAAATAAGAAAGTTGGCACTTTGTGACATAACTCAACCTCTTCTCACACAATTTATTAACGCGTGCATTCGACTCATTCCTCTTTATTGTTCCTCCCTCCCTCCGGCTTGTTTTCCCTTTGGCTTTTAAAACAGATTGTGTTATATGAGGTGGGACTTTGAAGGCTGTCAGCAGGGGTTATTGGTTTGTATGTGTGTGTGTGTGCACCTCCAACCCAACTACTGACACTGCAATTCTTGTAAGTAACTGGTGAAGGTCAACGTGTCGGATACTGAAGATTATTATTAGCAGCTCCTGGCTTGGCTGAGCAAAGGTGAATGTAGAGATATAAATTTATACCTATATTACAACATATATAATAGATTAGGATCAGACAGCTTCAAATGCATCCTTCAGTAGCGTCTACAAGGTTCCGTTGAAATTCACGGGAAGGTGTACAAGTGCACTTACACGGAGTGGTGAAAGCCTTATAAACTTTGTACACAAAAACAATTTGTAGGATCTGTTTCCTTACCCTGGTCTTAATTTTATGATGTGATTTGTAAAATATCTTCATTTCTAAGTCGGGTCCCAGTGGCTGAATGGTCTACGAGCTCACCTCTTAACTGGAAGGTCCTGGGTTTAAAAAGATTGGTCGACTGCGTACTGCTGAAGATTTCCAAACTAGAACAAAACAGCTATCTATTAATCCCATGTTTTCCAATGGTTTTCTAACTGATTTCAACTCATTGTCAAGGCTGTAACCAATCAAGTCCCAGAAAATCAATGCTTGACAACTATTTCATTTTATTTTATTTCACTTTATGTTTTCACATTCAACCGATTTATTTTTATTTGAGGTAATGGGTAGCTGTTTGGTCCCAGTTTGTGGCTTTTCATCGACGTCTAACGACGATTCCACTAGGTACTGAATCACCCGGAATCTACAGGTTACGAGGTTAAGCTCAACTTATTATTGTTTCCTTTAATTTCTGGAGGAATATAGGGATTCAGCCTTGCGTCTCCATTGCGTTCGCTTCTCTGCTAGAGTCTTCACCTGGCTCCAAGTCTGCCCACATGCCTTCATCTCCTCTTCACATGACCTCCTCCTGCATGTCACACTCGCACTGACGACCAACTCGCCTCTTCTCTTTCGGATTCCACTCGAGCAATGGCTTGTTTAGTGATGTCACTTGATGGATTCCTCAGAGTATGGCCAATCCATCTCCATTCCTTCCTGCCTATTTGTTTCACAATCGGTTCCTGATGGGTTGGTTCGCTCATTGCCAGAGATCCATCCCTGTTGCTGATCTTTTCTGGCCGGCCATCTGATCTTGAGTAGTATTGAGCGAAGACAACTGTTAATGAAAGTCTGTAGTTTGTTTGAGATGCTCTTCATGACGCGCAGTGCAAGTCTCTGATCCGTATAGTGAGTGGCACTGACTTCACAGTGGAGTTGAAAATCCGGATCTTATTTTTCATTCTGAGTGCTGTTGACCTCCACACAGACTCGAAAGTAGTGAAAGCTTGTCTTGCTTTTCCGATTCTTGCTTTCATATCCTCGTCAGTTCCGTCCGCCTGTAGTTGAAACGATGCTTCCCAGGTAGGTAGGTAAAGGAGGTTATTTCTTTCAGATTCCTTCCATTTATGCTGATTGTTGTCTGTTGTTGTTGTTCTTGTCCAGGAATCTTCATCACCTCTGTTTTCTCTATGTTCACCTGAAGTATGGGCCTATCTTTGATGCTTATACTATCACCAACTTGTTGCTTTTCGCTTGCATATCTTCCAGTTTGTGGGAAATCAGACATATGTATGTTATCGCCGAAGTCCAGATCCTCCAAGTTCTCTTTCTGAGTGAGACCATTTTATGCCTGTTTCCTCATTGCCATTTCCTCGTTCCCAGAGATCCCTGTTGTTGTTAATGCTTTCTGACAATCTGATCTTCACTATGAAGTGAAGACAGACGTTGACAAAAGTCTCAAGCCTTTTTGAAATACTTTTGTTGATATGCCAAGTCTTTGAACTGCATAGAATTACTGACTGACTTGACAGTGGTGTTTTTGAAAATTTGAGCCTTCTTCTGCATGCTGATTGCTACTGATCTCCACACTGATTTCAGATCAATAAAATGTCTGCCTTGTTTTTCCAACCGTCACTGGCTTTGACATCCTTATTCTCTCTGCCTGTAACTGAAATGATTTGATGTTTCTTGTGTTATTGTGTCCTTCTCTAAACTGGATGTCATAGTTTTGCAAAGTTTTCAAGCTCCTCCTAGAAATCTTCAGCTCGGACTTCAAGACGTGTGCGTATGATGGTTTTGAGATTCTGTCTCCTGTTTAGGTGACTACACATTTGTTATTGTGATAATTTCTCGTAATGTGAATAAGATCGAGCTTAGTATGAACATCTCGCTGGCATATTCGAAGTTTTTCATTATTAATAATAATAATAGCTTTATTCCAAACAGTATTTGTGGTACAGGTATGGAATTTTCAGCGTGCATTACAATGTTGCATCTAATTACCTCACAAATTTTATAAGATTTTAAAAACAAAAGCAACAACAACAAAAAGAAAAAAGATAAATAAAAGAAATAAAAAAGAACAGCATTGCATTCACATATTTAAACAGTGCACCACAGGATATGAAATTTAAAATTAGTGTGTAATAGAATATGTGAGCAACAATATAATAGTAACAAAGAAAGGAGAACAAAAGCTAATGGGAACTGTTTGTTAGAGTGCCACAGTAAGTTGATCGTGTCATACCTAACGGATTTCTCATTACATAACAGCTTTGTCATATAAGGTATTGGGGAGTTTTTGAACTTGGTAGTCCTAGAATTTAGCCTCCTGTAGTTACTTCTAGTTCTACCAGATGAAATACAAAGAGAGAGTTGCGTATATAGAGGGGGTTTGGGGTCAGACAATATAGAATTCGCTAGTCTCTTACATGACATTATATGTCTATCCACAATGGTGTTAACCAGTTGGTTTGACGAAATCCCACTTACCCTACTAACAGCTTTTAGTGCCCTACGCAGCAAAGCAAAGTCTTTCTTAAGTAATCCAGGAAAGATTAATGGGGAGCAGTAAAGAGGGATGGTTAGAATACAAGAATTGACAAACTGAGAAAGCAAAGACTGCTTTATACCAGACTGCCTAAACTTCCTAACGTAGAACGTTAAGCGAAACATCTTTCTAGTAACTAGCAAGATGTGAGAGGACCAGGAAAGATCGGAGGAAATACTAAGTCCAAGGTACTTGACATTAGATGTAATTTCAACCTCTATGCCGTCAATGATAGTGGGACCATGTGAGCTAGCTAGTTGTTGTAGGTCATGCTGTCGTCTGAAAGTGAAATTTACTACCTGACATTTAGACGGATTCAGCTTAAGACCGTTTGAAGAGGACCACTGACTAATTTCCGAGAGAAAGTTATTTAATTTGGAACAATCCGACTTAGAGTTGACAGGCATGGAGACAGAGAGGTAGGTCATCAGCATACTTGACAAAAGTGGCTACATCAGAATGGGGCAAGTCATGTAAGAAAAAAGAAAACAGAAAAGGAGAAAGAACAGCACCTTCAGGAACACCGGCTAAAGTAAGTGAGATACGAGTGCTCAGTAAGTTATTTGTAGAAATTGCTGGAGAAATTCTAATAGTTCTGGGGTGATTCTGCTGTTCTGTCTCAAATGTTCCGAAGGTATTGTGTTGGTCCATTTGAGTTTTGGAAGAAACTTTCAGTCTCTGAGTGAATTTCGAATTTTGATCAAGTCTACTAGTCGTAATATTGCCTCTCACAGATTAAACTCAGACCAGAAGTCATTTAGTCAGGTACCAGTGGCTGAATACTCTACGAGCTCGCCTTGTAACTAAAAGGTCCCGGGTTCGAACCCCGCGATAGGTGCGTAGCGATGAAGAGTCCCAAACTAGGACGAAGTGGTGGTTCTTCATCAAACCTAGAATGATTGTGTCTTATGCACTTAACATTCAAAGAATACTAATGAATCTAAAAGCAACTGGTTTCATCCCACATGACTAAACGGTCAACAGATCACGACATCAGGACGTCTAAGGATGACGTCATATACTGCTGACTGTCATCATTTTTTGTTTAAATCAGAGGTTTGATGAAGTTGATTATCAATTAATATATTCTACTTTGCTTCAAATGAACCTGTCGTCATCAGTAGGATGTTTCTCGAACTTATATGAATGTCGGTAGATAGCAATCGAATCCAGGACACGAGTTTTCCTCCAAATTGGGATTTTAATACATTAAAGATGGCGATTATGAATTTTACGGGACTGGGGATAGTGAATACAGAATATTCTTTTCGTGATAACCTCTTCATCAAGTTCTACAATGATGTGTTTATAATAGTTAAAGAATTATTGTTATTAGTTTGATCATGGGCTGACATCAATTAAAGAACCATTGGAAAACCACAAAGACCTGGATAGCTGTTTCTTGCTATTTAAAAACTCATCATCAGTCCACCCCCCGGGGTTCGAACCCTAGACTTTCCGCTTATAAGGTGAACTCGTAGACCATACAGTGTCTGGGATCAGCAACCAATCAAATCCCTGCAAACCAACATTGGATAATTAATCTGATGCTCCAAAGCGACTAGCTCTATGCAAGAGGTTAACTGGAGTTCTGGTGACGACTTGCAACTAGAGGGGTCCACCAAATCAGGTTAGAAGACAGTTACTCACTTATGACAGCCACTAGCTAGCGGTAGTGCAATATGTATCACAAACTGACAAAAGTTAAAATTCATGGATCAATCGATCAAGTCCCAGTGGTTGGGTGATCTAAGAACTGGAAGGTTCCAGATTCGAACCCCGGTGGGTACATGCTGCTGAAGATTCCCAAACTAGGATGAAACAGGTGTTCAGTGCTGTCCGGTGGTCTTTGAATATTTGTCTAACTGATGTCAACTTATGACCAAATCTGTAGCCGATCAAATCCTTGGAAACCAACCTTTGATAATTCAAGTATTGGTTTGTGGGGATTTGATTGATTGGTTACAGGATTTCGTCATGAGCTGAAATTGGTTAGAGGACCATTGGAAAACCAACACTGTAATACTGGACTGGACAGCTGTTTCAACAGCCTAGTTTAGGGCTCTTCAGTAGTACGCCCCCCCTGACAGGGTTCAGACCCAGGACCTTCTGATGACAAGGCGGGCGATCTCGTTTGTAGACCATTAAGCCACTCACTGGGACCCGACTCCTCAATGGCCAGCCAGTACATGAGTTCTAACTTCTACCAATTCACGCACAATACAGCGCGACCACTAGTCAATGTCTTCTTCCATGAGTTACTACCTCACCTTCAACCTGCTGTACCCTTCTGGTCACGGCTTCAAAGTAGAAGCCCAGGTAATTACCTATCTGAATAGGGCCAGTCGCTAGTGAGCATAAGATCAATTTTTGAGTATTGGTTTTGTAGGGATTTTGTTTGATTGGTTGGTTGGAAGATTTCATCATGAGCTGACGTCGGTTAGAGAGCCTTTGAAAAATCACTTGAGAATACTGAAAAGCCGTTTCGTCACAGTTTGGGACTCTTCGTCAGAACATGCCCACACCGCTAGGTTTGAACCCAGGACTTTCTGGTTACAAGGCGAGCTCGTAGATATCAGCTCATGATGAAATCCTCTAACAAATCAAACAAAATCCTTACAAACACCAATATTTGAAAAAATTTTCTTCGCTGAAGCCGTCTTTTCCTTTTCCTATTAGTGAACTGTGTAGAGTGAAGTCACTTACTTTCGCCATGTTATTAATATTATTATTATTCTTTTGAGTTCTGAGTGGAACATAGGGCTTCAAAGACACATCTCCGTTTAACCCTGTTCTCTGCAGTCCTCTTTACCTGGTTCCACGATTGCCCACAGTCTCGTGGGCATCACCTTCTCACACGATCCCCATTCCAACTTGCCGTTTCCTCTCTGGGGTATTCCTGGCGCGTAATGTCATTCGATGATATTTTCAGCTTATATATCCAGTCCGTACATCCCCATTTCCTTTTGCATGTTTGTTGATCTGTAGGTTCTTAGTCGGCTCGTTCCCAGAGATCCTTGTTGTTGTTAATGCTTTCTGACCATCTGATCTTCACTATGAAGTGAAGACAGACGTTGACAAAAGTCTCAAGCCTTTTCGAAATACTTTTGTTGATATGCCAAGTCTTTGAACTGCATAGAATTACTGACTGACTTGATTGCTACTGATCTCCACACTGATTTCAGATCAATAAAATGTCTGCCTTGTTTTTCCAACCGTCACTGGCTTTGACATCCTTATTCTCTCTGTCTGTAATTGAAATGTTTTGATGTTTCTTGTGTTATTGTGTCCTTCTCTAAGCTGGATGTCATAGTTTTGCGAAGTTTTCAAGCTCCTCCTAGAAATCTTCATTATCGACTTCAAGACGTGTGCGTATAACGCTTTTGAGATTCTGTCTCGTGTTTAGGTGACTACACATTTTTTATTGTGATAATTTCTGGGAGTGTGTATAAGGTCGATTTTAGTATGGACATCTCACTGGCATATTCGAAGTTTATCATTAATAATAATAATGGCTTTATTCCAAACAGTATTTGTGGCACAGGTATGGAATTTTCAGCGTGCACTACAATATTGCATCTAATTACCTCATAAATTTTATAAGATTTTAAAAACAAAAAGCAACAACAACAAAAAGAAAGAAAGATAAATGAAAGAAATAAAAAAGAAGAACAGCATTGCATTCACATATTTAAACAATGCACCACAGGATATGAAATATAAAATTAGTGTGTAATAGAATATGTGAGCAACACTATAATAGTAACAAAGAAAGGAGAACAAAAGCCAGATAAGGTATTGTGGAGTTTTGTACTTGGTAGTCCTATCATATAGCCTCCTATAGTTGCTTCTAGTTCTACCAAATGAAATGAAAGGAGAGAGCTGCGTATAGAGAGGGTGTTCGGGGTCTGACAATATAGTATTCGCTAGTCTCTTACATGACATTATATGTCTATCCACAATAGTGTTAACCAGTTGGTTCAACGAAATCCCACTTACCCTACTAACAGCTTCTAGTGACCTACGCAGCAAAGCAAAGTCTTTCTTAAGTAGTCTAGGAAAGATTAATGGGGAGCAGTAAAGAGGGATGGTTAGAATACAAGAATTGACAAACTGAGAAAGCAAAGACTGCTCTATACCAGACTGTCTAAACTTCCTAACGTAGAACGTTAAGCGAAACATCTTTCTAGTAACTAGCAAGATGTGAAAGGACCAGGAAAGATCGGAGGAAATAGTCAGTCCAAGGTACTTGACATTAGATGTAATTTCAACCTCTATGCCGTCAATGATAGTGGGACCATGTGAGCTAGCTAGTTGTTGTAGGTCACGTTTTCGTTTGAAAGTGAAATTTACTACCTGACATTTAGACGGATTCAGCTTAAGACCGTTTGAAGAGGACCACTGACTAATTTAATTTGGAACAATCTGACTCAGAGATGACAGGCATAGAGACAGAGAGGTCATCAGCATACTTGACAAAATTGGCTACATCAGAATGGGGCAAGTCATGTAAGAAAAAACAAAACAGAAAAGGAGAAAGAACAGCACCTTGAGGAACACCAGCTAAAGTAAGTGAGATAAGAGTGCTCAGTAAGTTATTTGTAGAAATTGCTGGAGAAATTCTAATAGTTCTGGGGTGATTCTGCTGTTCTATCTCAAGTGTTCTGAAGGTACTGTGCTGGTCCATTTGAGTTTTGGCAGAAAGTTTCAGTCTTTGAGTGAATCTCGATCATATCTTCCACCTAGGTATCTTGATCAAGTCTACTTATCGTAATATTGCCTCTCACAGGTTAAACTCGGACCAGAAGTCATTTAGTCAGGTACCAGTGGCTGAATACTCTACGAGCTCGCCTTGTAACTAAAAGGTCCCGGGTTCGAAAGCCAATGGGTGCGTAGGACGAAGCGATGGTTCTTCATCAAACATAGAATGATTGTGTCTCATGCACTTAACATTCAAAGATTACTAATGGATCTAAAAGCAACTGGTTTCATCTCACATGACTAAACGGTCAACAGATCACGACATCAGGACGTCTAAGGATGACGTCATATACTGCTGACTGTCATCATTTTTTGTTTAAATCAGAGGTTTGATGAAGCTGAGTATCAGTTAATATATTCTACTTTGCTTCAAATGGACCTGTCATCATCAGTGAGATGTTTTTCGAACTTATATGAATGTCCGTAGATGGCAATCGAATCCAAGACACGAATTTTCCTCCAAATTGGGATTTTAATAGATTAAAGATGCCTATTATGAATTTTAAGAGACTGGGGATAGTGAATACAGAACATTTTTTCGTGATAACTTCTTCATTCTATGTCACACCTTCTTGCAGTCCCTTTTTTCTCATCCTACCTATTCTTCTTTATTGTTCACCCTTATTCTTTCCTGGTTTGCTTAAAAAGCACTTTGTCACAATTCGTAGAATGCTGAAGACGGTCAGTAGGATGAGTGGTGTCCCAGTGGACTACATAGTTAACGTCGTTGTCGATAGGCACTTGACTTCGTGCAGTAAATTTGCCAAAGGGATTTTGTCTGACTTGGAGCATGCACTTCACCCTCAGCTTTCACTTTGCATATCCTCAGGTAGAACGAGAAGTAACTTCAGAAAACTGTATGCTCGCACGTCTAAGTATAACAATTCTATGATACCATACTTGGCACGTATTTTATGTGATGAAAATAGCGTCAAGCAAGAATTGACTAACCTTTTTCATCTAGTAAATAAACAATTTCCTCCATCCATCTTTATATACCTTCAAGTTTTACTTTTATTACTTCTATTATATTTATGGTCCTGTTGATTCTTTGTTTTCACTTTCATAACTGCAAACACCAACTTATCTCTATGACTGCTGTAATCTTTTTTTTTCCCTCACCATATCATGTAAAGAGAGCATCATATTCAATATTTTTAATCATGCAAGGATTTGTATACCACATCGACAATACTGTGTGAAACAAGCCCACGGCAATTTCCACTTGTATTATTATCATTACCTTAGCTGCTATCATTATTATTATTTCCATTTTATATGCTGCATGTTTTTTTTGACATTACCCCTATTGTAAATGTGGAAAATTTTCTGTGTGATTAATTTTATTTATAATTTGAGGAAATTGGATGCAATATTGTGATTAATGCTGAAAATTCCATTCTGTATCACAAGTACTGTTTTTGGAATAAAGTAAATCATTATTATTATTATTATTATTATTATTATTCAGGTTCTACAATGATGTGTCCATAATAGTTAAAGAATTATTGTTATTAGTTTTTTTTTTTTTTTGATTTACAGCTTGATTCCACACCGTATTTTCAGTACAAGTGTGGAACTTTCAGCATGGATATCGGTTGCCCAAATTCAGGCATACCATAGATATCGGGTGTGCGCCGGCAGGGGTTCGAACCCCGGACCATGTGCATGGTCGGCGAGAGTCCTAACCACTGTGCCACCGACGGGCTGACATCAATTAAAGAGTCATTGGAAAACCACAAAGACCTGGATAACTGTTTCTTTCTATTTAAAAAACTCATCATCAGTCCACCCCCGGGGTTCGAACCCTAGACTTTCCGGTTATAAGGTGAACTCGTAGAACATAGAGTCCCTGGGATCAGTAACCGATCAAATTCATGCAAACCAACACTGGATAATTAATTTGGTGCTCAAAAGCGACTAGCTCTATGCAAGAGGTTAACTGGAGTTCTGGTGACGACTTGCAACTAGCGGGGTCTACCAAATCAGGTTAGAAGACAGTTACTCACTTATGACAGACACTAGCTAAATGTAGTATTGTATGTGTCGCAAACTGACAGAAGTTGAAATTAATGGATCAATCGATCAAGCCCCAGTGGTTGAGTGATATAAGAACTGGAAGATTCCGAATTCGAACTGCGGTGGGTGCATACTGCTGAAGATTCCCAAACTAGGATGATACAGGTGTTCAGTACTCTCCAGTGGTCCTCGAATAGTTGTGTAACTGATGTCAACTTATGATCAAATCTGTAGCCAATCAAATCTTTGGAAACCAATCTTTGATAATTCTAGTATTGGTTTGTAGAGATTTGGTTGATTGGTTACAGGATTTCATCATGAACTAACATTGGTTAGAGGACCATTGGAAAACAAGCTGGGAGTAGTGGGCAACTGTTTCGTCTTAGTTTGGGACTCTTCAGCGGTACGCACCCACCGGGGTTCGAAACCAGGACTAGGACAAAACAGATGTCCACTACTTCAAGGTTTTCTAATGGTTCTCCAACCAATGTGAGCCCATGATGAAATCCTGTAACCTTTGTTAATTATTAATGTTGACAACAGTAATGTTTTTTTTAGCTAAAACCGAGGCATTGACTTTATAATTTCAAGTGGTATAGGTGAAGCGATTATCAACAGACTATATTTGGAAACATACGCACGTGATAAACATGCATAGATATAATGCTGAGAATGGAGAATCAGATTTCAAAAGATTTTAAAATCACTATGAATAACAATAAATATGCATGATTAATATTCATATTAGAATTAATTCAGACTGATTACAATCTTCATATAGATGGATGAATGATAAGGACGATTCTATGGCATATCGCATTTGTTTTTTTGTTTTGTTTTTAATTTTTTGAAGTGGCGCCATTTACTTTATCCAATGGGTTTTAGGGCGTATCAATAAATAAGTCAAAATATAATAATAATAATAATAATAATAATAACAGTGAGTTTGTTTCAAACAGTATTGTCGATTCATTTCGGAAATTTTAGCATGTTATAGAGTATTGAATCTAATGTTCTGTTGATATAGCAGCATGGTGAGGGTAAATACAAAATTAACAGTTATAACACAGCTTAAATGATGTTTACACTTTTGAAAGAAAAATAAACAAAAACAAAACCTTGAGAGGATTATAAATATAAGAAGTACAATAACAATAAAGATTGATGTTGAAAGGATGGAGGAAAAGGTTTATTTAGTAGAGCAAAGAAGGTTAGTTAGTTCATGCCTAACACTATTTTCATTACATAAAGTACGTGCCGAATATGGTATGGTGGAATTTTTATACTTAGACGTATGTGCATAAATTCTTCTGAAAAGACTTCTTGTTTGACCTGAAGAGACACAAGGTTGGAACTGGGGGTAAAGTGGGTGCTCACAGTCTGACAAAATCCCTTTAGCAAATTTGTTGCATGACATCAAGTGCCTATCAATGATAATGTCAACGATATAGCCCAATAAGATACCACTTGCCCTACTGACAGTCTACAGAGTTCTAAGAAGTATGACATAGTCTTTTTTAAGCAATCCAGGAAAGAATAAGGGTGAACAGTAAAGAGGAATAGGTAAGATGCACGAGTTGACAAACTGTGAGAGGAGGAGTTGATTGAGTTATGCCTGAGTGCCTTAACTTCTTAATGTAAAAAGTCAGACGGAATATTTTCTTTAGAAATCGCTAAGACATGGGAAGACCAGGATAGGTCAGAAGAAAGAATTAATCCAAGATACTTAACTTCAGACTTGATTTCTATATCACTATCATCAGTTTTGCAACGGTCATAGGAACCAACGGCTTCATTTAACTTTCTTTTACATCGGAGACTGAAATTAACAGTCTGACATTTAGAAGGATTTAGTTTAAGGACATTTGACGAAAACCATTTGCTAATTTCTGATAGAAAGCTGTTCATCTTAGTACAGTCAAGCTGGGAGTTAACAGACATTTAAATAGTTAGATCATCGGCATACTTAACAAAGTTCATTTCGTCATCAGAGTGAGGCAAATCATGCAAGAAGGAAGAAAACAGAAAAGGAGAAAGGGCAGCGCCTTGAGGGACACCAGCCTCAGTAAACAGTGAGGTGGACGACTTCCCCTGACATCCAGTGTACTGCTTTCTTCCTGAGAAATAAGAATGCAGTCATTTGACAACCCAACAGTCAGTCTGAGTTTCAGCAAACTTGTTTCACAAAATTTCCCTAGGCACTGATTCGAAAGCAGACGTGTAATCTAGGAAGGTGCAACGAACAAATTTAACCCCCTTGTCTAAACTAGAGACAATGTTATGATACAAGACTGCAACTGCATCTAAAGTACTTCTACCGTGTTTATAGGCGAATTGTTTAGGATAGTTAAAGGCTTTAAGTGAAGGTTGAAAATTAAGTAAGAGCAACTTTTCCATAGCTTTTAGAAAAGGGGAAGTAATAGCAATATGTCTAGATTTAAAACATGTTCCAGTAGACGACTTAGGTATAGGTGCAATTTCAATGTCCTTCCAAACGGCTAGCACGACATTTCTGGGAAAAGATTCATTAAATATGTCCATGAGAGGATAACACAGGATATATAGCAAAATAGTGAATTCATCAGCAAGCATAGATAGTTCTGAAGTGCTACAACAAGGTGTGACATAAATGTTCGTGATAAAAATGAAGTTGTACTTAGACAGGTGTTTAGGTCGACATTTGACAGTTATACAGTCAATATTATCATTTGAGAATTTAAAGCTGGCGTTGTTGGCAACAGACCACTGAGACTTGATAAAAGTAGCAACACCACCACCTCGCTTTTTCCCTGAACTACTTCGGTCTTGTCTGTACATATTGAAACCATTCAGTAGGATTAAATTATCATCATATGAGTCGTGGAGCCAAGTTTCCTGAAGCGTTAATACACCTGTATTACAGTAAATATTTGAACATTATAGAGCATCCAAGTAATTTATCTTGTTCGATAATGACCTGCAATTTGTGCTCATAGTCACAGGAACAGTCGTCTGATGCACTGGAGTACACTTTAAGGATCGTTGGCACCCACCATGTTGCTTTTTGTTAAGGTTATTATAAACACGTAAATCGTCAGGTTGAAAACATTTTAAATAATCGCGAGAGTAAGCAGTACGATTTGGACACATAATGGAATAATTAAAACAAAGTAAATCCAAGTAATCAGATGCAATATAAGTGACTAAAAATTTTGGTAGCCCAAGGTTTAAGCAGCATAATTCCATGAAATTTCAAAAATATGCGAGTTGATCACGGATTGATATCAGTTAGAGAGAGAACCATTGAAAAGCAACACTGGAGTACTGGACAGCCAGCTGTTTCATCCGCCTAGTTTTGGAATCATCCCCAGTACGCACTCACTACAAGAGTTCGAAACCAGCAACTTCCGGTTACAAGGCCAGCTAGCTCGTAGACCATTCAGTCACTGAGACACACCCGACTCCTCAATGGCCAGTCCATGAATTCCATCTTCTACCAATTCGTGATGAATTTAGCGCGACTGGCATCAACCAATGTCATCGGTGGGACATCCATCCTCACACTTGACTAGATGAACTTCACTGGTCACTGCTTCTCTCACTAGAACTCCAGGAAACTCTATTCTATAGCGAGTCAGCAGCGAGCATCAGATTAAATTTCAATAGTTTGTTTGTAAGGATTAGATTTGTTTTGACGAGTATTTAATTGGAAGTTAATTGGTGGATGGTGACCAGCAGTGGAATCCAAGACAACGTGCATTTCGTCCTATTTTGGGACTTGTCATCTGGATGTACCTCCATCGTTTCAAACACCCAAGCGTTATCCACTAGACAACCTGGGCCACTATTCCCAAACTAGGATGAAAAACAGCTGGCTTTCCAGTACTCCAGTGCTAGTTTTCAATGGTTCTCTCTCTAACTGATATCTATCCGTGGCCGAATTCGTATAGACAAATCTAATTCTTACAAACCGAATATTGAAAATCAAAATATACGGTTAACTTTCGAACCTACCGCCTCTTTTAATCCATTACATTGAGCAGATATCAGTGTGAACCCAGATTTTCTGATAAAAGTGCAGCAATTGTGTGACACAGTTCAAGAATACACTGCCACTGATAACATGTACACCGGAAAAAATGTTTTAATTCGAAATTTCCTTTAAAAGGTATACGATAAATACAACGTGTCATTAAATCACCATAGCAACGGATTACGACGCTGTAAATCTGGTTTCAAACTGTTATCTACTCAATGTAATGGATTAAAAGGGGCGGTAGATTCAAAAGTTAAAGGTATATTTTTGAATTTTATTGAAATCAATTTGGTATACTTTAGCCTATTTATTGATACGCCCTGTACGACAATGCTGCATGCCAAGTAATCCACAACGGGAAACTTACGGAACCCTTCGAAGTGAGGACAGGAGTAAGACAAGCTGGCTGCCTACTATCGCCAATGATTTTCCTGATTGCAGTAGACTGGATAATGCGATAAATAGCGTGCAATGAGGAAACAGGCATAAAATGGACTCACACAAAGAAGAACTTGGACGATCTGGACTTCGCCGATCATATATGTCTGATTTCCCACAAACTGGAAGATATGCAAGCGAAAAGCAACAAGTTGGCAAAAGAAGCATCAAAGATAGGACTTCAGGTGAACATAGAGAAAACAGAGGTGATGAAGATTCCCGGGCAACACCACCAACAGCAACAACTACAATAACAGACAACAATCATCATAAATGGAAGGAACCTGAAAGAAGCAACCTCCTTTACCTACCCACCTAAGAAGCATCGTTTCAACTACAGGCCAACGGAACTGACGAGGATATCAAAGCAGCGAGGATCGGAAAAGCAAGACAAGCTTTCACTACTCTCAAGTCTGTGTGGAAGTCAACAACACTCAGCATCAAAACGAAGATAAGATCCGGATTTTCAACTCCAATGTGAAGTCAGTCAGTGCTACTATACGGATCAGAGACTTGTCCAGTGCGTCATAAAGAGCATCTCAAACAAACTATAGACCTTCATTAACAGTTGTCTTCGCTCAATACTTTGCTCAAGATCAGATGGCCGGTCAGAAAAGATCAGCAACAGAGATCTCTGGTATTGAGCGAACCAACCCAGCAGGAACCGATTGTGAAACAAATAGGTAGGAAGAAATGGAGATGGATTGGCTGGCCATACTCTGAGGAAACCATCAAGTGACATCACTAGACAAGCCATTGCTCGAGTGGAACCCTCATGGGAAGCGGCGAGTTGGTCGTCAGTGCGAGGGTGACTTGGAGGGGGTCATGTGAAGAGGAGATGAAAACGTGTGGGCAGACTTGGAGCCAGGTGAAAACTCTAGCAGAGAACCGAACACAATGGAGACGCGCGGCTGAAACCCTATGTTCCTCTAGGAATTAAAGGAAATAATAATAATGACTGATACGCCCCAAAACCTACCTGATTAAGCAGATGGAGCCACTTCAAAATAAGGTGTGCGTCATATAATCGCCCCTTAGGCTCATCACTATGTGATCTGTATAACACTATAAATGTTAATCAAGAAAGCAAGCCTATTTACATTTTAAGTATGTATTTTTATGCAATGTGAATTTAATTCATAGTATCACTAGTGTGCCGAGAAATTGGTTGGTTTAAACTGATATAGCTCTCTGAGTTGAGTCAAACAAGGTCCACTTCTGGTGAGCTCAGTCGGGAATGGCCGTCTGGCGTTTAGATCACTCCTGGTCTCTATGATTGGTACACAACTACTCATCTTAGGCAATCAGTAGTACCTGGACAGGACAGTATCTTGATTATCACAGTTTCTGCCCTATTCGGTACAAAAGAGCCTTCCTCAATAAGGTGCTTCTTCAGTAGAATCCAACAAATATGCACTGAAGACACACTTGATGAGGGAAAAAGAAAGTTGACAGAAACTCTGGTTGACTGCAATTATCCAAAGAAATTCATCAGGAGATATAAAGTAGTCAGAACACCAAGACCCATTCTCCAACTCGCGCCTAAGAAAGACATGTACATCAAGCTACCCTGTATGGGCTGGGGATCATGGCAGCTTGATAATTGGAGAACGATTGAACGCTGCTGTTAAAAAGACTTATTATGCAGCTAATATCATAATAATTAAGAATGTGAAGCCAATATATCTGTCTAAGCCCGTACAACACGCGAAAAATGATGTCACATCCCACTGTACTTACCAATTTGAATAAACGTGTGGCCACATATACATAGGGAGGAACTCATCAGTCTCTTTAAGTAATGGCTGGCTTGAGAGCATATTTTGTAAATGGCTTCAGAGGCAAATCAAATTCCCAGAACCCACAAATGGTGAGAACAGGAAACCTAGCTCCTCTACTGCAAAACATATCAGAGATACATGACATAAAATTGACGTTAACACATCTTTTAAACCTATGTATATAGAACGTGTTTGGGGTGTATCCTAAAGCTTGTGGAAGCTGTAGCTGGCAATTAGGAACGTTAAATCACCTTCCTGAGTTCAAAAAACAATTTGTCATCACATTAAACCTATTTTGATAAAGTTTGTTTTGATACTATCCAGGGTAAATGTACTGTTACCTCCGTTATTATTTGGTTTAGTGATCTTCATTGTTATTTTGACCTTCAATATGTCCTTTTAACTTGACCTAAGTCTATTTTCTCACCTCTTAACTCTTCATTAATTTCATATATTCCTATGACAAGTCCGTGTGTGATCCGATTGTTCGAAATGTGTTCCGCAAATATAACATTACACGATTCAGAAAAATTACGTCTTCTTATTACTTTTATTTTAATTGAATTTTAGATTTCCCCTTTCGATTGATTGGACCGAAGTACTCGGTCTCAGGTTGAGACATCGGCTTCTTGTGCAGATGCTTCGACGATGTCTAGGCATTTGACTAGAGGTTAATTTGGTGGATGGTGGCACTTCAGTTCAATCAATCGACGGGAATATATAAAATTCAATTAAATAATTGATATGACTCGTTGCACAAGAGGTGGCTCTCGTGGCCCAAATGGATAACGCTTTGGCGTTTAAAACTATGGGCACTGGGTTCGAGCCTCTGTGGGAACACCATCACTCACTGACTGCGGAATGCAGGCATATCCAGTTGACGAGTCCCAAATAGGACGAAATGTGCTTTATCCTGGATTCCACTGCTAGCCATCATCCACCAAATTAACCTTATTGCTTATTGTCTAAAATCCATAGTATTTAGTCTTATGCATATATACTTGGCTTCTTAATTACTATTTATGGTATCAATCAGATCACATGTTGTGGTGATTTGAACAATTTCTTCTCTAAAAGCAACTTTGATGAAAATTTTCACCTTATTGAACTGTGTTCGCTGCAAATTGTTAACAAATTTGTTAATTGTGAATTTAATTTAGGGATAGAAAACTCTGTGTATGTATGTGTCAGTGTGTAAGTGAATTATTTATTGTGTTATTGTTCCCTTGGGTTCCTATTGGAATATAGGGCTTCAACTGCACGTCTCCACTTGTTTCTGTCTTCCACTGTACTCTTCACTTGCATCCATGTTAATCAATACTGTTTCAACTCCTCTTCACACGATCTCCTCCATGTCACCCTTGGACGTCCCACTCGCCGCTTCCCTTTCGGGTTCCACTCGAGCGTTGGCCTGACGTGCGATGTCACCCAACGGCCTCCTCAGTGAGTGTCCAATCCATCTCCACTTTCTCCTACATATTTGTTGGGTGATTGGTTCTTGTTTTGTTTGTTCCCATAGTTTCTTGTTGGTGATTCTTTCCGGCGGCCATCTGATCTTCAGTATAGAGCCAGCGAAGACAGTTGTTGATAAAGGTCTGCAATAGGCTGTTGGAAATATTCTTTGTGACCCGCCGCCAAGTTTCTGATCCATCCGTATTGAAGAACTGACTCACTTGACGTTTGTATTGCAAATCGGAATTTTGTTGTTGATGCAGGCTGAGTGACGAAGATTTCGAGATTGGTTTCAGGTTGATGAATGTGTTTCTCGCCTTCCCGATTCTCCATTTGACATCCTCGTCCGTCCGTTCCTCCTGAAGTTGAGACAATGCTCCCTAGATAAGTGAATGAAGTGACCTCTTTCAAATCCATCCCGTTGATGGTGATTGTCGGTAGATGTTGCTGCTGTTGATTTTGTTGCTGTTGATTGGTTATTTTCATAACCTCCGTCTTATCTATGTTCACCTGCAGTCCTGTCTTTGCTGCTTCTTCGACCAGTTTGTCGGTTTTCGCTTGAAAGTCTTCCATTTTGTGAGCAAGTGAATTACTGAGAATAAATTAAGCAAACGAGACATCTGTTTATATAAGCGTTATAATGAGTAGTGGGGAAATTTATACATTGAGAATGAAAGGTTATACCTGAAGCAGGACAGGGTAGCTATAGTGGCGGGACGCGTGTTATTTTGTTTACACGCAGAACTTCGGTTGTCCAGTACCCCCTGCAGGTTTTCCAATGGTTCTCTAACCGACGTCAGCTCATGATGAAATCTTCCAACCAACCAATGAAATAAAATCCCTGAAAAAACCAATACTTGAAAATTGATCTGATGCTCACTAGCGATTGGCCCTATTTAGGTAGCTACTTACCTGGGGTTTTAGTGGGAACTCGTGACAAATAGGGTGCAGCAGGTTGAAGGTGAGGCAGGAAGTCATGGGGGAAGACATTGACAAGTGGTAGCGCTATGTGAGGAATTGGCAGAAGTTAGAATTTATGGGCTGTCAGTTAGGGAGTCAGGTCCCAGTGACTGGCTTCATGGTTTACGAGCTCGCCAGACTTGTAACCAGAAGGTCCTGGGTTCGAACCTCGCGGTGAATGCATACTGCTGAAGAGTTCCAAACTAGGCTCACGAAACAGTTGGCTGTCCAGTACTCCAGTGTTGGTTTTCCAATGGTTCTCTCTAACTGATGTCAGCTTATGATGAAATTCTCCATGCAATCAAACTGAATATTTTGGTCCTTAAAATTACAGATACTACCCACGAAGTGGTTCTTAAGGCATAAAACTGCTTGGCTTAAAACGATTGGCAGTGGTGGGTTCACCTATCAATTAAGAAGACCATCACTCACTTGGAAATGCAAGGACATTCAGATGATAAGTCTCAATTAGGGATGAAACATGCATCTTTGATTGCACTACTTGTTATTTTAATTCCTTTGTGTTCCACGTGGAACGTAGGGCTTCAAGCTTAAACTTTGAAGTTACAGTAGCAGTTGTGTTTGTCACAAAGTGCAGATGCCAGTTCGCACTCCCAACCTTCCCTCTTCATCGGGCATCCTAGCAACTAAGTGAGGCTTAGCAGTGCGTCGTCTAAGGATCGAATCCCCAGGTGACGTATGGATTCTACTGCTGAGCCAGTGATACACCAGAATTCCACTACTAGTCATTACCTATGAATAACTATTGTTTGATTCTTAGTTCTCAATGACATTATACTCACTGATATGAGAAATACTTCATTGTAAACTATAATCGATTTTTTGTTTTCATTGAAGCACACGAAAACAGATAGTGTTCCGGAAATTGGAGACAGAAAGTGTGTATGCGTGTGTGTATGTGTGTGTGTGTGCAGTTACAAGAGAATTTACTCATCTGACAGGTTCTGTGTTTACATTATTGTTCGAATTACAAAAACAATAAAAGGATACAGTTTTTCAAGACACGGTTATTATTTGGCTTTTGATTGTCAGCGTATAACTGTATTCATCTCACTATCTATCTATCAACCTTATTCAACAGCTGTACGACAACGGCACATGTCAAATGATCCACAACGGAAAACTCAGCGAGGCGTAAACACAGGAGTCAGACAAGGGTGCTTATTATCACCAATGATATTCCTAATTGTGGTGGACTGGATTATGCGTCAGACAGTGGGAAACGAGAAGACAGGGATATCCTGGACCAACGTGAAGAACCTAGAAGACCTGAATTTCGCGTGTGGATGACTTATGTTTGATGTCACACAAAATCGAAGACTTACAAGCGAAAACCGACGAACTGGTCGAAGAAGCAGCAAAGACAGGAGTGCAGGTGAACATAGATAAGACGGAGGTTATGAAAATAACTAAACAACCAACATCAACAGCAGAAACAGCAACATCCAGTGCCAATCACCATCAACGGGAGGGATTTGAAAGAGGTTACTTCATTCACTCATCTAGGGGGAGCATTGCCTCAATTACAGGCAGGTGGAACGGACGAGGATGTCAAATCGAGAATCGGGAAGGCGAGAAACACATTCATCAACCTGAAACCAATCTGGAAATCTTCGTCACTCAGCCTGCATCAACAACAAAATGATTCGGATTTTCAATACAAACGTCAAGTCAGTCAGTTCTTCTATACGGATGGATCAGAAACTTGGCGGCGGGTCACAAAGAATATTTCCAACAGCCTGTTGCAGACCTTTATCAACAGCTGTCTTCTCTCTATACTCAAGATCAGATGGCCGCCGGAAAGAATCACCAACAAGAAACTATGGGAACAAACAAAACAAGAACCAGTCGCCCAACAATATGCAGGAGAAAGTGGAGATAGATTGGACACTCACTGAGGAGACCACTGGGTGACATCGCGCGTCAGGCCAGTGCTCGAGTGGAACCCGAAAAGGAAGCGGTGAGTGGGACGTCCAAGGGTGACATGGAGGAGATCGTGTGAAAAGGAGTTGAAAGAGTATGGATTAACATGGATGCAGGTGAAAAGTACAGCAGAAGACAGAAATAAGTGGAGGCGTGCAGTTGAAGCCCTATGTTCCACTAGGAACTCAAGGGAACAATAATAATAATCTATCTACCCTATATCTGTTTGTGTTCAACTATATTTCGTCATGAATATAGAGTCAATTCGACCCTTCAACAATAATGCATATAAGAATTATGATCCTAACCGTCAGATTTTAAAGTAAGCATACTCAGATTCAGCTATGATACCGGATGTACTACATCACAAGGAGGCAGAAGCAAACAGAAAACAAGAAATTTGAAGTCGAACTTAAGGACTCTATACTCCAAGACAGAATCCTTCAAGCGATGCTAGAAATGAAATGTCAGGAAGCTAAAATAGATGTCCGATCTTTCTCATTTTTCAAATATATGCCAACATTCCTAAAATGATGAGAGAATTCATCTTGTATACATCGACCTAAAGATACTACTTTTAAATGTAAAAGTAGTTTAATTCAGTTGTAACTTGAGAATAGTTAAAATACACCAAATCTTATCGATAAAAACAGTGGTTCGGTTGTAGAAAAAACTCTGAGAGTAATGTTTTCCAGCCACCCACTGATCTGCAGAAACCTTAAGGACAAGATCCCGCATCTGGCCACTTCTGTGTGCATGTATCAGTTCACCTGTTACTGTGGTACCAGGTACATTGGTCGTTCGACGCATATCCTGTCCAAAAGCGTTCAAGAATACTATCCCGTATGGCTGCAAAAAGGTAATAGGGGCTGTATAAGGACTGCAATAATTGAACATCTCGTCAACACTGGTCATTCCATCTCAACAAACGCCTCCTCCTTCAAAGTGATCTACAAAGTGAAGAATAACCTACCAAAGGCAGTACACTTTCGTCTTCTTTGAATTGCTGAAGTCTTAGTCATTCATTTGAAGAAACCAAAGTTATGAATAATGATAATAATAATAATTTGCTTTATTCCAAAACAGTACTTGTGATACAGAATGGAATTCTCAGCAATTTTTACTACAGTATTGCATCCAGTTAGTACATTATCAATAAATAGAATTCTACATAGATTAAGGAAATCTCAGTTCATTATGACAACAACATATTGGCATGTCGGTAGCAAAGCCAAAGTTGAACAGTGTTTGAAGGTGTTAGAAAAGTAGATGCTATCATATTTACTGGCGTAAGCGAGAGAAAGAAACAAAGCACCACATAACGGAAAAAAAGAGAAAAAAGAGAGAGAGAGAAAAAGAAAAGAAAGAAAGAAAATGTTGTACCTATAAATGATATGAGTTGGAAAGACGAGATCCAGTTGTTCTACTGACTATTTAATGAATTATAGGTATCACGCCTAATGCTTTCTTTATCACACAGAACACGAGCTAAGTAGGATATGGTTGAGTTTTTGTACTTGGTGGTGCGAGCATATAGTTTTCTATATAGGCTTCTGGTTTTGCTTGATAAGATGCAAGGGGAGAGTTGTGAGTGAAGAGGGTGGTGTGAGTTAGATAAAATGGATTTAGCCCATTTTTTCATATGAGTCCATGTGCCTGTCGACCAGAATATTAACAAGCTGGTTAAGTGGCACGTTGCTTACTCTGCTGACAACCTTTAACATCCTGCGTAATATGTTATAGTCTTTCTTCAGTAGCCCGGGAAAAACTAAGAGGGAACAATAGAGAATAATAGGCAGAATGCGAGAGTTAACGAATTGTAGGAGTAAGGGTTGGGTTATACCAGAATGTTTTAACTTCTTGATGTAGAAGGTAAGACGGAATATTTTCTTAGAAATCGTCAAGATATGAGACGACCAGGAGAGATCAGCGGATAGAATGACGCCTAGGTATTTAATTTCCGATTTGGTTTCTATTTCAGTACCATCTATGTTGCACACCTCGTGAGAGCCAACCAGTTTGTTTAGGTCGGATTTATGCCTAAAGGTGAAATTGACTGTTTGGCATTTGGGGGGGGGGGGGTTAAGGTAAGACCGTTTTCCTTGGACCACTGGCTGATTTCTGACAGAAAGCCATCAAGTTTAGAGCAGTCGCTTTGACATTTCATCCAACCGTGCTGATTTCTACTGACTTGATGTTTGTATGCTTGTTTTTTTTCTAACTCTTTATAATATTTGTAATCTTTAGAACTCTTACATAATTCCACATTTTCCTTTGTTTCTATGTGCATCCTAATCACAACTCATTCATTAAACAATTCGTCTTATTACGTAACTGTATTACTCTTACCCAGTTTCTTTTGTGCGTTGATTAACATTGATAACTATGTTTGCTTGACAACACATCACCACCACCCTCCTACCAACCATCACACCCCCCCTATTTACAGTTTGATTACTCATCACAATATTCAAATGTCTTGATAACAATAACCCAAACTCATTTTTATTCTTATCGGACAAACTTATCGAACACAAACACAAACATACAGAAATAAGTGAATATAATTGCGATTGTGTACAGCTAAGTGAATGAATTCGCCACCGAAAAGAGACTCCCCGCTGAATGACGTGTTTTGTTTTCATGCAATTATCTGGATGGGGATTACTCACAACATTGGTAATGTCTTTAATGTCAGAAACAGCATCTTATCCACTGAGGTACCTTCTGTTAATTACATGTACTATTCTAGTTTTTGAGTATGAAGATATAAATTGTTGGCTTATTTACTTGATTTCCAATCGTTGGCTCCTAGGTCTGGACCCCCTACTCAATCTGTTTCAGTCTGGCTAACTCGATATTATCAAGCCTTATCCAAAAAAATGTGTCTCCTATCCTAATTCACGAGAAATTTCTATTCCGAGTAGTTCAGTTCTAGTTTTTGGATTACTAATCGATATTCGCTTTATGTGTCCACTAAAAGTAATAATAATAATAATGGCTTCATTCTAGACAACACTTTAGCATATGGTACAGAAATTTTAGCGTATTTAAATTTCGGTATATTTACCCTTACTGTAGAATATTCAAGTAAAGTAGTTATCGACAACTCCATAATGGATAAGATTTTATTTTGATCAATCAATCTCTCTCTCTCCACCTACCTATGTTACTCTTTAGAATTTTGACCCTGTCCCACCCTATTGTGTGGTTGTTTGTTAATGCGTGAAGTGAAATTGCTGAGCTTTTCTCTAAATTACTTATCTTCTCGGGTGGGGTCAACCATTCTTAACCTAGCTAAATTATTATTTTCTGATAATCTGACTATCCATGACCTACTAGTTTGACCTATGTAGTTGAGTTCACAGTCATTGCAAGGTATTTTGTAAATTATATTATTTTGTTTAATTGGGTCCAACGGGTCCTTTAACCTACAAAGTTTGTCTCTGAGTGAGTTTGTGGGTTTGAATGCCACCCTAATTCCTGCTTTATTGAGAATGCTACGTAGGGCATCAGATGTCCCCTCCTTATGTGGTATAACAGTAGAAGACTTATATTCTCTCTTATTTATGTTATTACTACTAGTTACACAATTATTTTTATTTTTTGCCTTTACTGATCTTCTTAGTGAATTTTATAGGATAGTTATTCGACACCGACGCTTCTTCTATGTGTTTTATTTCGTCATTTAGGTCCCTTTTTGTGCTACTTAGTGCTATGGCTCCGTTTGTCAGACACTTCACTAAGCCTGCCTGCATAGACAGTTAACGGATGAGACGAATTAAAGTCTAAATATCTATTAGAATGCGTTGGTTTTCTATTTTCTGTAAACACTAGTGTGTAGTTTGCCTTCTTCTATTCGTTTTATTTTACAATCTAATATAGCTAATTCTCCTTGTTCATTTTCTGATTCAAATGTGAATTTTATTCCTTCTACTTGTGAGTTTATGTGTCAAGAAGCTAGAGATATGTTCTGTTTTTAACACTGTGAATGTGTCATCCACATATCTCCATCATATTTTTGCAGTAGGATTAAATGTATTGAGAGCACTATTTTCCCAGCTGTCCATAAAAATGTCTGCTACAATAGGGGATATTGGTGATCTCATTGCTACACCTTTTGTTTGTCTATATATTTTGCCTTAGTAATCGACAATATAACATAACTCAGTTTTGTTCCATCTGAGTCAAGATCCAATCCTCTACAACATTTTTCTTTCATTTCCTGTAAGAAGAGAATGTCATTACGTTGAAAGTTAAGTCTGATTAACGTTCGAGTAACGTCTTTATGTACATGTATGTGAAGGTGCGTATGTGGTTCAGAGGTAGAACAATGACTAACCCTCCGGCCGACGCACTCCTTTACCTCGCTTAGGCCGGTGAAGAAAGAATGTTGCGTGTGTGGCTAGCAAACTCACCCCATAAAAATAATTTTGTTTTAAAAAAGCTGCTACCGAACCTTCATGGGTCTAGCCTGAAGAAGCCCTATGTTGATTTTTTTATTACAGCTCGATTCAACACCGTATTCTTTGGTACAGGTATGGAATTTTCAGTATATGATATTGGTAGCCCAAATTTTGCAGGCCGACCATAGATATCAGGTGTGCGTCGGCCGCGGGTGGGATCGAACCTCGGACCATCATGCATGGTCGGCGAGAGTCTTAACCATTATGCCACCTTTAACATCCTGCGTAATATGTTACAGCCTTTCATCAGTAGGTCTGGAAAAACTAAGGGGGAACAATAGAGAATAATAGGCAGAATGCGAGAGTTAACGAATTGTAGGAGTAAGGGTTGGGTTATACCAGAATGTTTTAACTTCTTGATGTAGAAGATAAGACGGAATACTTTCTTAGAATTCATCAAGATATGAGATGACCAGGAAAGATCAGCAGATAGAATGACGCCTAGGTATTTAATTTCCGACTTGGTCTCTATTTCAGTGCAATCTATGTTGCACACCTCGTGAGAGCCAAACAGTTTGTTTAGGTCGGATTTATGCCTAAAGGTGAAACTGAATGTTTGGCATTTGGAGGGGTTTAAAGTAAGACCGTTTTCCTTGGACCATTGGCTGATTTCTGACAGAAAGCCATCAAGTTTAGAGCAGTCACTTCTACATTTCATCCAACCGTGCTGATTTCTACTGACTTGATGTTTGTGTGATTGCTTTTCTCTAACTCCTTATAACATTTGTAATTTTTAGAACTCTTACATAATTCCACATCCTCCTTTGTTTCTATGTGCATCCTAATCACAACCCACTCATTAAACAATTCGTCTTATTACGTAACTGTATTACTCTTACCCAGTTTCTTTTGTGCGTTGATTAACACTGATAACTATGTTTGCTTGACAACACATCACCACCACCCTCCTACCAATCTTCACCACCCTAGTTACAGTTTGATTACTCATCACATTTTTCAAATGTCTTGATAACAATAACCCTAACTTATTTTTATTCTTATCGGACAAAACTAATATACACAAAGACATACAGAAATAAGTAAATATAATTACGATTGTGTACATCTAAGTGAATGAATTCGCCACAGAAAAGAGACTCCCCGCTGAACGATGTGTTTTGTTTTCATGAATATCTGGATGGGGATTATTCACGATATTGGTAATGTCTTTAATGTCAGAAACAGCTTCTTATCAATTGAGGTACCTGCTGTTAATTACATGTACTATTCTAATTTTTGAGTATGAAGATATAAATTGTTGCCTTATTTGATTGATTTCCAATCGTTGGCTCCTAGGTCTGGACCCTACTCAATCTGTTTCAGCTTGGCTAACTCGATATGATCAAGCCTTATCCAAAAAATGTGTCTCCTATCCTAATTCATGAGAAATTTCTATTCTGAGTAGTTCAGTTCTAGTTTTTGGATTACTAATCGATATTCGCCTTATGTGTCCACTAGAAGTAATAATAATAATAATGATTTTATTCTAGACAACACTTTAGCATATAGTACTGCAATTTTAGCGTATTTTAAAATTTCGGCATATTTACTCTTAGTCTATAGAATATTCAAGTAAAGTAGTAATCGACAATATAACATATAACTCAGTTTGTTTCCATCTGAGTCAAGATCCAATCATCTACAATATTTTTCTTTCATTTCCTGCAAGAAGAGAATGTCATTACGTTGAAAGTTAAATATGAGTAAAGTTCGATTAACGTCTTTACGTGTATGCGGTTCAGCGGTAGAACAATGACCAGCCACGCATGTAGTTCTGGGTTCAACCCCCCGGTCGACGCACTCCTTTACCTCGCTAAAGCCTGTGAAGAGAGAATGTTGGATGTGTGGCTAGCTAACCCACCCCATAAAAATAATTTTGTTTTAAAAACAACTGCTACCGAACCTTCAAGGGTCTAGCTTGAAGAAGCCCTATGTTCTTTTTTAAATTTTTTCTATTACAGCTTGATTCCACAACGTATTTTTTGGTACAGGTATGGAATTTTCAGCATGTGATATCGGTAGCCTAAATTTTGCAGGTCGAACATAGATATCAGGTGTGCGTCGGCAGGGGATCGAACCACGGACCATGTGCATGATCAGCGAGAGTCATAACTACTGTGCCACCGACGCTCGTAAAGTAAAGGAATACAATAAATAAATGTGTATCATTGGAAGATTCTCTGGAGAAGAAACGCCAAGAGTAGATGAAACGCCTCAATAGAATCGAATAAACAAAAGACGGCAGTGAACAATAAAAAAATACTTCACAAGACAACAAAGGATGTCAGTTGTACATCATTTTCCAAGAAACATAAGTACTGCTCTTACTAGTCTCATCCTCTTCAATTCGGTTCTTAGCCTTCAACAAAGGTAAACATGCTGTGGTTCAAAAAATATTAAACATTGAAAAAAGATATATATATATTCAGGATATATTTTCAATGTTCAATAGCTATTGAATCAACTTGTATTCAATGATCAAGCCAACTTATATATATATATATATTGTTTAGAATAAATCTAAAAAATAAAAATAAAAGCTTTCAACACTCAAATTTCACCGCGCTAACTTTAAACAGTCGTTTTAAACTACACCTTCTTTTTTTAGAAAAATATTTATATATACTAGTGAAATTTGAATATGTATATGTATACATAAATAAACAAATTGTTCAACTTTCAATTTTATTCTAAACGCTGTAAAATGCATTATAATAAATAATAAATATATACTAATACTATTGTTAATGCTATCGAATTTCATGTACAAATTGTGTAGACACAAAATGAAAATTCTATGACGTTTTATAAGAATTGGACATTGAATGAATATACTGAGGCAAAAAAAACAACAAAAAAATGTCTATTCACATAGATGTGAAGTAAAGCTGTTTTCTTTGTTTTCTTATCTTGAAACCATTTGCATCACCTGTTTCAAAATGTTAAATTTTAGACTGTGAGACGAAATACATAATTCCATTCTAGATTTCAGTTTTTCAGTAGTATGTATTTACAGTTATCAGTAGAATGGAGTTTGAAACATATAGGTAACAGGTCAAATATACTTAAAATGAAAGGCATTCAGGGAAGAGTTACTCTTTCCGGGGATATCATTCTCCAGCTGTGCAATTATATACATATATATATAAGATTTTCTTAGCAATAAAAGGAATATTTCCAAAGATGTCATTAGAATTGTAAATTTTAGATAACAAATCACGTCATGAAGCCTAAGTTTCTGTTCCCCCCCCCCCAAAAAACTTCGGTACTTGAATCTCCAAGTCAATGGAGACTCATTGGCAGAGATACTGAGAAACCGC
>OX235272.1:128942482-128981332 GCA_944472155.2 Trichobilharzia szidati | reverse complement strand
GTAGGTTTTTTTTAGTGGTTTAGGCTTCATTACGTGATTTGTTATCTAAAATTTACAATTCTAATGACATCTTTGGAAATATTCTTTTTGTTGCTAAGAAAATCTTTTTTATATATTTAGTTGGAGAATGATATCCCCGGAAAGAGTAACTCTTCCCTGAATGCCTTTCATTTTAAGTATATTTGACCTGCTACCTATGTGTTTCAAACTCCATTCTGCTGATAACTGTAAATGCATACTACTGAAAAGCTGAAATCTAGAATGGAATTATGTATTTCATCTCACAATTTGAATTTAACATTTTGCAACAGATGATGCAAATGGTTTTAAGATAAGAAAAAACAAAAACAGCTTTACTTCACATCTCTGTGAATAGACATTTTTTTGTTTGTTTTTTTTTTGCCTCAGTATATTCATTCAATGTCCAATTCTTATAAAACGTCATAGAATTTTCATTTTGTGTCTACACAATTTGTACATGAAATTCGATAGCATTAACAATAGTATTAGAATGTATTATTTATTACAATGCATTTTACAGCGTTTAGAATAAAATTGAAAGTTGAACGTTTTGTTTATTTATGTATATATACACATATTCAAATTCAACTAGTACACATAAATGTTTTTCTAAAAAAAGAAGGTGTAGTTTAAAACGACTGTTTAGAGGAGTTAGCGCGGTGAAATTTGAGTGTCGAAAGCTTTTATTTTTATTTTTTAGATTTATTCTAAACAAAATATGTATAAAAGTTGGCTTGATCATTGAATACAAGTTGATTCAACAGCTATTGAACATTGAAAATATATCCTGAATATATATATCTTTTTTCAATGTTTAATATTTTTTTACCCGCAGCATGTTTACCTTTGTGGAAGGCCAAGAACCGAATTGAAGAGGATGAGACTAGTAAGAGCAGTACTTATGTTTCTTAGAAAACGATGTACAACCGACATCCTTTGTTGTCTTGTGAAGTATTTTTTTATTGTTCGCTGCCGTCTTTTGCTTATTCGATTCTGTTGAGGCTTTTCATCTACTCTTGGCGTTTCTTCTCTAGAAACTTTTCCAATGATACACATTTATTTATTGTATTCCTTTACTTTACGAGCTTCGGTGGCACAGTGGTTATGAATCTCACCAATCATGCACATGGTCCGGGGTTCTATCCCACCCGCGGCCGACGCACACCTGATATCTATGGTTGGCCTGCAAAATTTGGGCTGCCGATATCACGTGATGAAAATTCCATATCTGTACCAAAAAAATACGGTGTGGAATCAAGCTGTAATAAAAAAAACTAAAAAAAAACAACATAGGGCTTCTTCAAGCTAGACCCATGAAGGTTCGGTAGCAGTTGTTTTTAAAACAAAATTATTTTTATGGGGTGGGTTTGCTAGCCACACACCCAACATTCCCTCTTCACAGGCTTTAGTGAGGTAAAGGAGTGCGTCGGCCGGGGGGTTGAACCCGGAACTACATGCGTGGCTGGTCATTGTTCTACCGCTGAATCACATACGCACCTTCACATACATGTACATAAAGACGTTACTCGAAAGTTAATCAGACTTAACTTTCAACGTAATGACATTCTCTTCTTGCAGGAAATGAAAGAAAAATATTGTAGATGATTGGATCTTGACTCAGATGGAACAAAACTGAGTTATATTGTTATATTGTCGATTACTAAGGCAAAATATATAGACAAACAAAAGGTGTAGCAATGAGATCACCAATATCCCCTATTGTAGCAGACATTTTTATGGACAGCTGGGAAAATAGTGCTCTTAATACATTTAATCCTACTGCAAAAATATGATGGAGATATATGGATGACACTTTGACAGTGTTAAAAACAGAACATATCTCTAGCTTCTTGACACATATAAACTCACAAGTAGAAGGAATAAAATTCACATTTGAATCAGAAAATGAACAAGGAGAATTAACCATGTTAGATTGTAAGATAAAACGAATAGAAGAAGGCAAACTACACACTAGTGTTTATAGAAAACCAACGCATTGTAATAGATATTTAGACTTTAATTCATCTCATCCTTTAACTGTTAAGGCAGGCTTAGTTAAGTGTTTAACAAAACGAGCAGTAGCACTAAGTAGTACAAGAAAAGACCTAAATGATGAAATAAAACAGATAGAAGAGGCGTTGGTGTTAAATAACTATTCCTTAAAATTCATTAGGAAGATAGAAAAAGGCCAAACAAAATAAAAATAATTGTGTAACTAGTAATGATAACATAAATAAGAGAGAATATAAGTCATCTACAGTTATACCATATAAAGAGGGGACATCTGAGACCCTCTACGTAGGATTCTAAATAAAGCAGGAATTAGGGTGGCATTTAAACCTACAAACTCACTCAGGCAGGGACAAGCTCTGTAGGTTAAAGGACCCTGTCGGTTGACCCAATTAGACAAAATAATATAATTTACAAAATACCCTGCAATGACTGTGAGTTAGGTCAACTACATAGGTCAAACTAGTAGGTCGGGGGTAGTCAGATTGTCGGAACATAAGAATTTAGCTAAGGTAAGAATGGTTGACCCTGAAAAGATAAGTAATTTAGAAAAAAGCTCAGCAATTGCACTTCACGCATTAACAAACAACCACACAATAGGGTGGGATAGGGTCAACATTCTAAAGAGTAACATAGGTAGGTGGAGAGGGAGAGATTGATTACGGAATCCTTGTTCATTGAGTCTACACCCAACACATGCAACAGAAATGACTCAATGCAAATACCAGAAATATGGAAGATATTATTACCACCAGTCAGTCAAATCAGAGGAGGATAATAAATAATCTTGAAATTCTATTTCAATTCAAACACATCACAACATTCTAACAAGTAACTTATTATGACTATAGAAACACTCGTCTTATTTCCCATCTAATTGTAATTGATCAATAACACTCGTATTATTATTTCTGAATGTACATTATCTCATATTGAATTTTATTCCAAATATCTAATCGATTCCACACATGTATATAAATGAAGGGAAAAGTTGTGTGAGTAACTTGATATGATTATGAGCAATAGTTTGTGCTCGAAACGTCATCAGTTAATATTACTGTACAACAACACTGTATGATTTATCAAAATAAAATCTTATCCATTATGGAGTTGTCGATTACTACTTTACTTGAATATTCTATAGTCTAAGAGTAAATATGCCCGAAACTTAAATACGCTGAAATTCCTTTACTATATGCTAAAGTGTTGTCTAGAATAAAGTCATTATTACTATTATTATTATTTTTAGTGGACACATAAGGCGAATATCGATTAGTAATCCAAAAACTAGAACTGAACTACTCGGAATAGAAATTTCTCGTGAATTAGGATAGGAGACACATTTTTTGGATAAGGCTTGGTAATATCGAGTTAGCCAGACTGAAACAGATTGATTAGGGTCCAGACCTACGAGCCAACGATTGGAAATCAAGTAAATAAGCCAACAATTTATATCTTCATACTCAAAAACTAGAATAGTACATGTAATTAACAGCAGGTACCTCAATTGATAAGAAGCTGTTTCTGACATTAAAGACATTACCAATATCGTGAATAATCCCCATCCAGATAATCATGAAAACAAAACACACTTCGTTCAGCGGGGAGTCCCTCTTCGGTGGCGAATTCATTCACTTAGCTGTACACAATCGCAATTATATTTACTTATTTCTGTATGTTTGTGTTTGTGTAGGATAAGTTTGTCCGATAAGAATAAAAATAAGTTAGGGTTATTGCTGTCAAGACATTTCAAAAATGTGATGATTGGTCAAACTGTAAATAGGGCGGGGTGATGATTGATAGGTCGGTCGGTTTTCGACATAGAACTGTGCACATATGTGCGGCAGTTCAAGTTGCCACACTCCCTTCTTGTAGCACACAAAGCAAGAGAAGAAAGTAGGAGAAATGCATATTAGAGACAGTAAACAGAGGTGTGAAACAAAGGAATAGTAATAACGAAGAACAAAACCGTTTAATTGGAAATCATAAGTCACAAGGAGTGGATGCCTCCGCGACAGCCATTGACAACGAAGATTTTGAGCCATGTCACCGATTGTTTCCAACCATTGGGTTTTACCGTCCCGAGGACCCCAACCAGGAAGTCTACACCTTCCTGCGTGGCTTAGACTAACTGTTGTGGATTTCATTGACTGGTGCCATGTATTCGTTTGACCGCCTCTAGCTCTCTTCCAGCCTGACCCTATATCAGCTAACATTGCTCATCGAGGAAGGCGATGACTAGGCATACGTAACACATGTCCTAACCATCTCAGTCGATGTAATTTCACAGTCTCGTCGACTGATTTCCTCTCCTTACCTAGCACTCGACGCCTAACCTCAATATTGCTCACCTTATTATACCACTTCACGCGGGAGATAGAACGCAGACACCTATGATCGAAGTGGTCAACGGGCTCTACCACTTCACTTCCTATTTCTAATCTAGGGGTCGGTGAAGTCCAATCCTGCAGCATCATCTTACATTTCACAGGGGCGAATCGCATGCCAAACATACGAAGATTGTTGCTCAAGGTGTTCAGTAGACTCTGCATTTTGTCAGCGTCCTCGCCTAGAAGGATTATATCGTCCGCATATTCTAAGTCAACGAGATTATTCCCTGGTAGCAAGTCAATCCCTGAGTCGCTGAAGTCAGTTAGGGTTAAGTCCATTAGTACGTCTATGATGAAGTTGAATAGAAATGGGGATGATTGGTAGGAGGGTGATGGTGATGTGTTGTCAAAGGCCATAGTTAATAATATTAATCAAAACATAAAACAAGTTGAATAAGCGTAATGCAGTTACGTAACAAGATGAATAGTTTAATGAGTGAGTTGTGATTAGGATGCACATAGAAACAAAGGAAAATGTGGAATTATGTAAGAGTTCTAAAAATTACAAATACTATAAGGAGTTAGGAAAAAAAACAAGCACACAAACATAAAGTCAGTAGAAATCAGCACAGTTGGATGATTTTCTTCTGTATTCATAACTCCGGTTTCTTCAAATGAATGACTAAGAATTCAGCAATACAATGGAGACGAAAGTGTACTGCCTTTGGTAGGTTGTTCTTCACTGTGTAGATCACTTTGAAAGAGGAGGCATTTGTTGAGATGGAATGACCAGTGTTGACGAGATGTTCGATTATTGCAGTCCTTATACAGCCACTATTACTTTTTTGTAGCCTTACGGGATAGTGTTCTTGAACGCTTTTGCACAGGATACACGTCGAACGACCAATGTACCTGGTACCACAGTAACAGGTGAACTGATATATGCACATAGAAGTGGCCAGATGCGGGATCTTGTCCTTAAGGTTTCTGCAGATCAATGGACGACTGGAAAATACTACTCTCAGCGTTCTTCTACCACCGAACCACTGTTTTATTGATAAAATTTGGTGTTTTTAAACTATTCTCAAGTTATGACTGAATCAAACTACTTTTACATTTAGAAGTAGTATCTTTAGCTCCATGTTTACAAGATGAATTCTCTCATCATCTTAGGAATGTTGGCATATATTTGATAAATGAGAAAGATCAGACATCTATTTAGCTTCCTGACATTTCCTTTCCAGCATCGCTTGAAGGATTCTGTCTTGGAGTATACAGTCCTTAAGTTTTACTTCAAAGTTCTTGTTTTCTGTTTGCTTCTGCCTGTTTGTGATGTAGTACAGCAGGTATCATAGCTGAATTAGAGTATGCTTACCTTAAAATCTGACGGTTACGATCATAATTCTTATATGCATCACTGTTGAAGGGTCGAATCGACTCTATATTCATGACGAAATATAGTTGAACTCCTACACAACGGCACAAATAGATATAGGGTAGATAGATTATTATTATTATTGTTCCCTTGAGTTCCTAGTGGAACAAAGGGCTTCAACTGCACGTCTCCACTTGCTTCTGTCTTCTGCTGTACTTTTCACCTGCATCTATGTTAGTCCATACTGTCTCAACTCCTCTTCACACGATCTCCTCCATATCACTCTTGGACGTCCCACTCGCCGCTTCCCTACCGGGTTCCACTCGAGCGATGGCCTGACGCGCGATGTCACCCAGCGGCCTCCTCAGCGAGTGTCCAATCCATCTCCACTTTCTCCTGCATATTTGTTGAGCGATTGGTTCTTGTTTTGTTTGTTCCCATAGTTTCTTGTTGGTGATTCTTTCCGGCCATCTGATCTTCAGTATAGAGAGAAGACAGCTGTTGTTGATAAAGGTCTGCAACAGGCTGTTGGAAATATTCTTTTTGACACGCTGGCCAAGTTCTGATCCATCCGTATAGAAGAACTGACTGACTTGACGTTTGTATTGAAAATCCGAATCATTTTGTTGTTGATGCAGGCTGAGTGACGAAGATTTCCAAATTGGTTTCAGATTGATGAATGTGTTTCTCGCCTTCCCGATTCTCGATTTGACATCCTCGTCCGTTCCTTCTGTAGTTGAGACAATGCTCCCTAGATAAGTGAATGAAGTAACCTCTTTCAAATCCCTCCCGTTGATGGTGATTGGCGGTGGATGTTGCTGTTGTTGTTGTTGTTGTTGGTTGGTTATTTTCATAACCTCCGTCTTGTCTATGTTCACCTGGAGTCCTGTCTTCACCGGCTGCTTCTTCGACCAGTTTGTTGGTTTTCGCTTGTAAGTCTTCGATTTTGTGTGACATCAAACATAAATCATCCACGCGCGAAATCCAGGTCTTCTAGATTCTTCACGTCGGTCCAGGATATCCCTGTCTTCTCGTTTCCCACTGTCTGACGTATAATCCAGTCCACCACAATTAGGAATATCATTGGTGATAATAAGCACCCTTGTCTGACTCCTGTGTTTACTTCAAACGCTTCGCTGAGTTTTCCGTTGTGGATCACTTGACATGTGCCGCTGTCGTACACCTGCTGAATAAGGTTGATAGATAGATAGTGAGATGAATACAGTTATAGGTTGGCAATCAAAAGCCAAATAATAACCGTGTCTTGAAAAAACTGTATCCGTTTATTTCTTTTTGAAATTTGAACAATAATGTGAACACAGAACCTGTCAGATGAGTAAATTCTCTTGTAACCGCACACGAACACACACACATACACACTTTCTGTCTCCAATTTCCGGAACACTATCTATTTCGTGTGCTTCAATGAAAAAAAATCGATTATAGTTTACAATAACGTATCTCATATCAGTGAGTATAATGTCACTGAGAACTAAGAATCAAACAATAGTTATTCATAGGTAATGACTAGTAGTGGAATTCTAGTGTGTCACTGGCTCAGCAGTGGAATCCACACGTCACCTGGGGATTCGATACTTGGACCACGCACTACTGAGCCTCACTTAGTTGCTAGGATGCCCGATGAAGAGGAAGGTTGGGAGTGCTACTAGCAACTGCACTTTGTGACAAACACAACTGCCACTGTAACTTCAAAGTTTAGGCTTGAAGCCTTACATCCCACGTGGAACACAAAGGAATTAAAAACAAGTAGTGGAATCCAAGATGCATGTTTCATCCTAATTGAGACTTATCATCTGAATGTTCTTGCATTTCCAAATGAGTGATGGTCTTCTCAACTGATAGTTGAACCCACCACTGCCAATCGTTTTAAACCAAGCAGTATTATGCATTAAGAACCACTTCGTGGGTAGTATTTGTTATTTTTAGGACCAAAATATTCAGTTTGATTGCATGGAGGATTTCATCATGAGCTGACATCAGTTAGAGAACCATTGGAAAACCAACACTGGAGTACTGGACAGCCAACTGTTTCGTCAGCCTAGTTTGGGACTCTTCAGCAGTACGCACCCATCACGGGGTTCGAACCCAGGACCTTCTGGTTACAAGGCGAGCTCGCAAAGCATTGAGCCACTCACTGGGACCGATCCAATGGCCCATGAATTCTAACTTCTGCCAATTCACTTAGAATATTCAGTGTCAATTAATATGTAGGCTCGTAGTATAGAAATTCTGACGAGGCCTTAATGTTGCATGACATTATTTGACTGATGGTGGCAAACAGCGGAATCCAAGACAGCTATTTCATCCTATTTCAGACTAGTCAGTTGGCACTAGTACCTAGTCACTGAAACTCAGTGGCCTAGTAGAAAACGCTTCAATGTCTGAAGTAATGGACGTCAGGTTAAAGATTCACTAGACACACAATTACTCACTGGAAATACAAGTGCTCGTGTGGAGTCATTTATCGTGTTTGTTACTCTAGGAATTTAGTTTTTTCATGCTCGAGAATACCAACCTGTGTGACTAAATAAAGCTGTAGTGAAAACTATCAACAGTTAGATATTAGTTGAAGGATTTCATCATGAGCTGATATCAGTTAGAGAACCATTGGAAAACCAGCACTGGAGTACTGGACAGCTGTTTCTGTTGTACTAGTCTGGGACTCTTCAGCAGTACGCACCTAAACCGTGAGGTTCTGGTTATAAGGCGAGCGATCTCGTTTGTAGACCATTAGGCCACTCACTGGGACCCGACTCCTCAATGGCCAGCCAGAGCATGAATTCTAACTTCTGCTAATTCACACACGACATAGCGCGACCACTTCTCAATGTCTTCTTCCATGAATTACTGCCTCAAATTCAACCTGCTGCACTCTTCTGGTCACGGCTTCCCACTAGAACTCCAGGTAACCACCTACCTGAATAGAGCCAGTCACTAGTGAGCATCAGATCAATTTTCAAGTATTGGTTTTTTGTAGGGATTTTGTTTGATTGGTTGGTTAGAGGATTTCATCATGAGCTGACATCGGTTAGAGAACCATTGGAAAACCTGCAGGGAGTACTGGACAGCCGAAGTTCTGTGTGCAAACAAAAAAACAAACAAAACAACACGCGTCCCGCCACTATAGCTACCCTGTCCTGCTTTAGGTATAACCTTTCATTCTGAATATGTAAATTTCCCCACCACTTATTATAACGCTTATATAAACAGATGACTCGTTTGCTTAATTTAACCTTACTTAATAATAATAATTTGCTTTATTCCAAAACAGTACTTGTGATACAGAATGGAATTCTCAGCATTTTTACTAAACTACTGCATCCAGTTAGTACATTATCAATAAATAGAATTCTACATAGATTAGGGAAATCTCAGTCCATTATTACAACAACATATTGACATATCGGTAGCAAAGCCAAAGTTGAACAGTGTATGAAGGTGTTAGAAAAGTAGATGCTATCATATTTACTGGCGTAAGCGGAAGAAAGAAACAAAGCAGCACGCAACAGAGAAAAAAGAGAGAGAAAAGGAAAAGAAAGAAAGAAAATGTTGTACCTATAAATGATATGAGTTGGAAAGACGAGGTCCAGTTGTTCTACTGACTATTCAATGAATTATAGGTGTCACGCCTAATGCTTCCTTTATCGCATAGAACACGAGCTAAGTAGGGTATGGTTGAGCTTTTGTACTTTCTGGTGCGAGCATATAGTTTTCTATATAGGCTTCTGGTTTTGCCTGATGAGATGGAAGGGGAGAGTTGTGAGTGAAGAGGGTGTTGTGAGTTAGATAAAACGGATTTGGCCCATTTTTCACATGAGTCCATGTGCCTGTCAATCAGAGAATTAACAAGCTGGTTAAGTGGCACGTTGCTTACCCTGCTGACAACCTTTAACATCCTTCGTAATATGTTATAGTCTTTCTTCAGTAGCCCGGGAAAAACTGAGGGGGAACAATAGAGAATAATAGGCAGAATGCGAGAATTGACGAATTGTAGGATTAAGGGTTGGGTTATACCAGAATGTTTTAACTTTTTGATGTAGAAGGTAAGACAGAATATTTCAATCACACACTGACACATACATACACAGAGTTTTCTATCCCTAAATTAAATTCACAATTAGCAAATTTGTTAACAATTTGTAGTGAACACAGTTCAATGATGGGAAATTTTCACCCAAGTTGCCTTTAGAGAACAAATTGTTGAAATCACCACAACATGTAATCTGATTGATACATAACTAGTAATTATGAAGCCAAGTATATATGCATAAAACTATATACTACGAATTTTAGACAATAAGCAATAAAGTTAATTTGGTAGATGGTGGCTAGCAGTGGAATCCAGGATAAAGTACATTTCGTCCTACCTGGCACTCGTTATCTGGATGTGCCTGCATTCCGCAGTCAGTGAGTGATGGTGTTCCCACCGAGGCTCGAACCCAATGCCCATAGTTTTTAACACCAAAGCGTTCGTTATCCACTTGGGCCACGAGAGCCACCTCTTGTGCAACGAGTCATATTAATTATTTAATTGAATTTTATGTATTCCCGTCGATTGATTGGACCGAAGTGCCACCATCCACCAAATTAACCTCCTAATCAAATGCCCAGACATCGTCGAAGCATCTGCACAAGTAGCCGACGTGTCAACCTGAGACCGAGTAATTCGGTCCAATCAATCGATGGGGAAATCTAAAATTCAATTAAAATAAAAGTAATAAGAAGACGTAATTTTCCGAATCGTGTAATGTTGTATTTGCGCAACACATTTGGAACAATCTGATCACACACGGACTTGTCATTGGAACATATATGAAATTAATAAAGAGTTAAGAGGTGAGAAAATAGACTTAGGTCATGTTAAAAGTACATATTGAACGTCAAAATAACAATGAAGATCACTAAACCAAATAATAACAGAGGTAACAGTACATCCACCCTAGCTAGTATCAAAACAAACTTTACCAAAATAGGCATAATGTGATGACAAATTGTTTTTTGAACTCAGGAAGGTGATTTAAACTGCTTAATTGCCAGCTAGGGCTTCCACAAGCTTTAGGATACACCCCAAACACGTTCTATATACATAGGTTTAAAAGATGTGTTAACGTCAATTTTATGTCCTGTCTCTATGATATGTTTTGCAGTAGAGGAGCTAGGTCATTTGTTCTCACCATTAATGGGTTCTGAAGGTTCTATTTGCTTTTGGAGCCATTTAGGAATATGCTGTGAAGCCAAACCTTACTCGCAGAGATCTAAAAGTCCTCTCTATGTATGTGTGGCCACAAGTACATTCAAATTGGTAAATACAGTTGGATGTGACATCATTTTTCGCATGTTCTAAAGGCTTAAACGGATATATTAGTTTCACATTCTTAATTATTATGATCTTAGCTGTATAAAAAGTCTTTTGAACCACAGCGTTCAATCTTCGTCTTATTATCAAACTGCTATGATCCCCCATATAGGGTGTCTTGATATACATGTCTTTCTTAGGCGCGAGTTGGTGAATGGGTCTTGGTGTTCTGGATACTTTATATCTCCTGATGAACTTGTCTGGATAATTGTAGTCAACCAGAGTTTGTGTCAACTTTCTTTTTTTCCCTCATCAAGTGTGTCTTCAGTGCATATTTGTTGGATTCTACTGAAGAGGCACCTTATTAAGGAAGACTCTTTTGTACCGAACAGGGCAGAAACTGTGATAATTAAGATACTGTCCTGTCCAGGTACTACTGATTGCCTAAGATGAGTAGTTGCGTACCAATCATAGAGACCAGAATGCCGGACGGCCATTCGCGACTGAGCTCACCAGAATTAAATTCAAATGCATAGAACTACATACTACAAATGTAAATACACTTGCTTTCTTGATTAACATTTATAGTGTCATACAGGTCCCATAGTGATGAGCCTGATAGGCGATTATATGACGCACCCCTTTTTTGAAGCGGTACCATCTGCTTAATGCGGTAGGTTTTAGGGTGTATCTATTATTATTATTGTTATTATTATTATTATTTCCTTTAATTCCTAGAGGAACATAGGGCTTCAGCCGTGCGTCTCCATTGCTTTCGGTTCTCTGCTAGAGTTTTCACCTGCCTCCATGTCTGCCCACATGCATTCATCTCCTCTTCACATGACCTCCTCCAAGTCATGCTTGGACGACCAACTCGCAACTTCCCTTTCGGGCTTGTCTAGTGATGTCACTTGATGGTTTCCTCAGAGTATGGCCAGCCAATCCATCTCCATTTCTTCCTGCATATTTGTTTCACAATCGGTTCCTGCTGCATTGGTTCGCTCATTGCCAGAGATCTCTGTTGCTGATCCACTCTGGCCGGCCATCTGATCTTGAGTATTGAGCGAAGACAATTGTTAATGAAGGTCTGTAGTTTGTTTGAGATGCTCTTTTTGACGCGCTGGCCAAGTCTCTGATCCGTATAGTAAGTAGCACTCACTTCACACTGGAGTTGAAAATCCGGATCTTATTTTGCATGATGAGTACTGAGTGTTGCTCTCCACACAGACTTGAGAGTAGTGAAAGCTTGTCTTGCTTTTCCGATTCTTGCTTTGATATCCTCGTCAGTTCCGTCCGCCTGTAGTTGAAACGATGCTTCCCAGGTGGGTGGGTGAAGGAGGTTGTTTCTTTCAGGTTCCTCCCATTTATGCTGATCGTTGTCTGTTGTTGTTGTTCTTGCCCAGGAATCTTCATCACCTCTGTTTTCTCTATGTTCACCTGAAGTCCTATCTTCTCTGGATGCTTCTTCTGCCAACTTGTTGCTTTTCGCTTGCATATCTTCCAGTTTGTGGGAATTCAGACATATATCGTCGGCGAAGTCCAGATCCTCCAAGTTTTTTGTGTGGGTCCATTTTATGCCTGTTTCCTCATTGCCTGCTGTTTGTCGCATTATCCAATCTACTGCAATCAGGAAAATCATTGGCGATAGTAGGCAGCCAGCTTGTCTTACTCCTGTCCTCACTTCGAAGGATTCCGTAAGTTTCCTGTTGTGGATTACTTGGCATGCAGCGTTGTCGTACAGGGCGTATCAATAAATAGGCTAATATATACCAAATTGATTTCAAGAAAATTCAAAAATATACCTTTAACTTTAGAATCTGCTCCGTCTTTTAATCCATTACATTGAGTAGACATCAGTGTGAAGCTAGATTTGTAGCGTCGTAATCCGTTGCTATGGTGATTTAATAACACGTTGTATTTTTCGTATGCTTTTTAAGGAAGGAAATTTCGTATTAAAACATTTTTTTCGGTGTACATGTTATAAGTGGCATTGTATTCTTGAACTATGTTACACATTTGCTGAACTTTTATCAGAAAATCTGGCCCAATGTAATGGATTAAAAGAGCCGGTCGACTCATAAGTTAAACGTATATTTTGATTTTCAATATTCGGTTTGTAAGAATTAGATTTGTTTTTACCAGTTTGGCCACGGATTGATATCAGTTAAGAGAGAGAACCATTGGAAACCAGCACTGGAGTACTGGATAGCCAGCTGTTTCATCCTAGTTTGGGAATAGTGGCCCAGGTGGTCTATTGGATAACGCTTTGGTGTTTGAAACATTGGAGGTACATCCGGCTGATATGTCCCAAAATAGGACGAAATGCACGTTGTCTTGAATCCTTGTGCTGGTCACCAATTAGCTTCTAATTACATACTCGTCAAAACAAATGTAATCCTTACAAACCAACTATTGAAATTTAATCTGATGCTCGCTGCTGAATAAATACAGGATGGAGTTTCCTGGAGTTCTAGTGAAAGAAGTAGTAACCAGTGAAGTTCATCCAGTCAAGTGTGAGGATGGATGTCCCACCGATGACATTGGTTGGTGCCAGTCGCGATAAATTCATCACGAATTGAAAGAAGTTAGAATTGATGGACTGACCATTGAGGAGTCGGGTGTGTCTCAGTGACTGAATGGTCCACGAGCAAGCTTGCCTTGTAATCGGAGAGCTCTGGGTTCGAACTCTGGTGATGAGTGCGTATTGCCAGTGATTCCCAAACTAGGATGAAACAGCCGCCTATCCAGTACTCCAGTGTTGCTTTTCAATGGTTGTCTAACAGATATCAATCCGTGGTCAACTCGCATATTTTTGAAATTTCATGGAATTATACTGCTTAAACCTTGGGTTACCAAAATTTTTAGCCACTTATATTGCATCTGATTACTTGTATTTATTTTGTTTTAATTATTCCATTATTTGTCCAAATCGTATTACTTACTCTCGCGATTATTTAGAATGTTTTCAACCTGATGATTTACGTGTTTATAATAACCTTAACAAAAAGCATCATGATGGGTGGCAACGATCCTTAAAGTGTACTCCAGTGCATCAGACGACTGTTCCTGTGATTATGAGCACAAATTGCAGGTCATTATCGAACAAGATTAATTACTTGGATGATCTATTATGTTCAAATATTTACTGTAATACAGGTGTAACAATGCTTCAAGAAACTTGGCTCCACGATTCATATGATGACAGTTTAATCTTCCTGAATGGTTTCAGTATGTACATACAAGACCAAAGTAGTTCATGGAAAAAGTGAGGTGGTGGTGTTGCTACTTTTGTCAAGTCTGAGTGTTCCGTTGCCAACAACGTCAGCTTTAAATTCTCAAATGATAATATTGACTGTATAACTGTCAAATGTCGACCTAAACACTTGTCTAAGTACAAGTTCATTTTTATCACGAACATTTATGTCACACCTTGTTGTAGCACTTAAGAACTATCTCTGCTTGCTGATGAATTCACTATTTTGCTATATATCCTGTGTTATCCTCTCATGGACATATTTAATGAATCTTTTTCCAGAAATGTCGTGCCAGCCGTTTGGAAGGACATTAAAATTGTACCTATACCTAAGTCGTCTACTGCAACATGTTTTAAATTTAGACCCATTGCTATTACTTCCCCTTTTCTAAAAGCTATGGAAAAGTTACTCTGAATTAATCTTCAACCTTCAGCCTTTAACGATCCCAAACAATTCGCCTATAAACACAGTAGAAGTACTTTAGATGCAGTTGCAGTCTTTTATCATAACATTGTCTCCAACTTAGACAAGGGGGCTAAATTTTTCCGTTGCACCTTCCTAGATTACACATCTACTTTCAACTCAGTACCTAGGGACATTTTGTTAAACAAGCTTGCTGAAAATCAAGCTGACTGTTGGGTTGTCAAATGGCTATATTCTTATTTTCAGGAAGAAAGCAGTACACTGTATGTCAGGGGGGGGGTCGTCCACTTCATTGCTTACTGAAGCTGGTGTCCCTCAAGGCTCTGTCACTTCTGCTTTTCTGTTTTCTTTCTTCTTGCATGACTTGCCTCACTCTGATGACGAAATGAACTTTCTTAAGTATGCCGACGATCTAGCTATTTCGATGTCTGTTAACTCCCAGCTAGACTGTACTAAGATGAACAGCTTTCTATCAGGAGTTAGCAAATGGTCTCCGTCTAACGGCCTTAAACTAAATCCTTCCAAATGTCAGACTGTCAATTTCAGTTTCCGATGTAAAACAAAGTTAAATGAAGCTGTTGGTTCCTATGACTGTTGCAAAATTGATGATATTGATATAGAAATCAAGTCTGATGTTAAGTATCTTGGATTAATTCTTTCTTCTGACCTATCCTGGTCCTCTCATGTCTTAGCGATTTCTAAAATAATATTTCGTCTGACGTTTTACATTAAGAAGTTAAGGCACTCAGGCATAACTCAAACCCTCCTCTTACAGTTTATCAACTCGTGCATCTTACCTATTCCTCTTTACTGTTCACTCTTATTCTTTCCTGGATTGCTTAAAAAAGACTATGTCATACTCCGTAGAACTCTGAAGACTGTCAGTAGGACGAGTGGTATCCCATTGGGCCATATCGTTGACATCGTCACTGATAGGCACTTGATTTCATAAAACGAATTCGCCAAAGGAATCTTGTCAGGCTGTGAGCATCCACTTTACCCTCAGCTCCAACCTTGTGTCTCCTCAGGTAAAACAAGAAGTCTTTTCAGAAGACTTGATGCACGTATGTCTAAGTATGAAAATTCCACTATGCCATATTTGGCACGTACTTTATGTGATGAAAATAGTGTTAGGCATGAACTAACTAACCTTCTTTGCACTATTAAATAAACCATTTCCTCCACCCTTTCAACATCAATCTTTATTGTTATTGTACTTCTTACATTTATAATCCCCTCAATTTTTTGTTTTTATTTGTTTATTTGTTCATAAGTGTAAACATCATTTAAGCTGTGTTATAACCATTAGTTTTGTTTTTACCCTCACCATGCTGCTATATCAACAGAACATTAGACCCAATAATCAATAACATGCTAAAATTTCCAAAGTGAATCGACAATACTGTTTGAAACAAACTCACTGTTATTATTATTATTATTATATTTTGACGTATTTATTGATACGCCCTAAAACCCATTGGATAAAGTAAATGGCGCCACTTCAAAAAATTAAAAACAAAACAAAAAAACAAATGCGATATGCCATAGAATCGTCCTTATCATTCACCCATCTATATGAAGATTGTAATCAGTCTGAATTAATTCTAATATGAATATTAATCATGCATATTTATTGTTATTCATAGTGATCTTAAAATCTTTTGAAATCTGATTCTCCATTCTCAGCATTTGTATTTATGCATGTTTATCACGTGCGTATGTTTCCAAATATAGTCTGTTGATAATCGCTTCGCCTACACCACTTGAAATTATAAAGTCAATGCTTCGGTGTTAGTTAAAAAAACATTATTGTTGTCAACATCAATAATTATCAAAGGTTACAGGATTTCATCATGAGCTGACATTGGTTACCGAACCATTGGAAAACCAACAGGGAGTACTGCACAGCTGTTTCGTCCTAGTTTGGGACACACTCTCTCTCTTTCTCTCCCTACAAACCAATACTTGAATATCAATGAGATGCTCACTGGCGACTGGCCCTATTCAGGTAGGTATTTACCTGGGGTTCTAGTGGGAAGTCGAGGCCAGTAGGGTGCAGCAGGTTGGGTGTGAGGACAAATACTTGCCGAAGACATTGGCTAGTGGTTCCGCTATTTCATGAATTGGCAGAAGTTAGAATTCATGCACTGGCTGGCCATTGAGAAGTCGGGTCCCAGTGAGTGCCTTAATGGTCGACGAACTCACTCGCCTTGTAACCAGAAGGTCATGGGTTCGAACCTCGTGGTGTATGTGCGTACTAATGAAGAGCCCCAAACTCAGCTGTCGAAACACCTCTCCAATACTATAGTGTTGGTTTCCCAATGGTTCTCTAACCAATGTCAGCTCATGACGAAATCCTGTAGCCAATCAATCAAATCCCTAAAAACCAACACCTGAATTATCAAAGGTTGGTTTCCAATGATTTGATTGGCTACAGATTTGATTATAAGCTGGCATCAGTCAGACAACCATTTGAAGTCCATCGGAGATTACTGAACACCTGTTTCATCGTAGTTTGGGAACCTTCAGTAGTATGTACCTATCAGTGTTCGAATCCGGAACCTTCCAGTTCTTAGGTCACTCACCACTGGGACTTGATCGATTGATCCATGAATTTCAACTTTTGTCACTTTGCGATACATATAGCACTACCGCTAGCTAGTGTCTGTCATAAGTGAGTAACTGTTTTCTAACTTAATTTGGTGGACCCCTCTAGCTGCAAGTCGTCGCCAGAACGCCAGTTAACCTCTTGCATGGAGCTAGTCACTTTTGAGGACAAAATTAATTATCCAGTGTTGGTTTGCATGAATTTGACTGGTTACTGATCCCAGAGACTGTATGTTCTACGAGTTCACCTTATAACCAGAAAGTCTGGGGTTCGAACCCCCCGAGGGGGGTGGACTGCTGATGAGTTTTTAAATAGGAAGAAACAGCTATCCAGGTCTTTGTGGTTTTCCAATGGTTCTTTAATTAATATCAGCCCGTGATCAAACTAATACCAATAATTCTTTAACTATTATGGACACATCATTGTAGAACCTGATGAGGAGGTTATCACGAAAAGAATATTCTGTATTCACTATCTCCAGTCCCTTAAAATTCATAATGGGCATCTTTAATAGATTAAAATCCCAATTTGGAGAAAAATGTTGTCCTGGATTCGATTGATATCTACAGACATACATATAAGTTCGAGAAACTCCTCACTGATGACGACAAGTTCATTTGAAGCAAAGTAGAATATACTGATTGATAATCAACTTCATCAAGCCTCTGATTTAAACAAAAAAAATGATGACAATCAGCATTATATAACGTCATCCTTAGACGTCCTGATGTCGTGATCTTTTGACCGTTTAGTCGTGTGAGATGAAACCAGTTGCTTTTAGATCCATTAGTATTCTTTGAATTTTAAGAACATTAGACACAATCATTCTATGTTTGATGGAGAAAAATTGGGAGTATTGTACCACCGCTTCGTCCTAGTTTGTGACTCTTCATCAGCACGCACCTATCGTGGGGATCGAACCCGAGACCTTCTAGTTGCAAGGCGAGCTCGTAGAGTATTCAGCCCCTGGTACCTGACTAAATGACTTCTGGTCTGAGTTTAACCTGTCAGAGGCAATATTACGATAAGTGAACTTGATAAATATTACCTAACTGGAAGATGTGATCGAGATTCACTCAGAGACTGAAATTTTCTTCCAAAACTCAAATGGACCAACACAATAACTTCGGAACACTGGAGATAGAACAGCAGAATCACCCCAGAACTATTAGAATTTCTCCAGCAATTTATACAAGTGACTTACTGACCACTCTTAAATAATGACAAACTTCAAATATACCAGTGAGATGTTCATGCGAAGAACGGCCTTATACACACTCCTAGAAATTATCACAATAACAAATGTGTAGTCACCTAAACAGGAGACAGAATCTCAAAAGCGCTATACGCACACCTCCTGAAGTCGGTGCTGAAGATATCTAGGAGGAGAATGAAAACTTTGCAAAAATGATAACATAATAATAACAAAACCGGATAAGGGCTCAGGAGCGGTTATCTTGAACAAAGCGGATTACTTTGAGAATATGAATACTATTCTTAATGATAATCCGAAAAATCTCCTCTTCTCTGGATCCGATTGAAAAGCTAGAGAAACAGTTAATGGAAACACGGAGAAGACTGAAACAACAACGTTTTATGTCACAAAGTCAGTATACGTCACTGAAATCCACTGGAACGTTCACACCAAGATTATATGGCTCGTCTAAAGTGCAAAAAATGGTGTACCACTTCGACCAGTATTAGATATGTTAAATTCACCATACTATCCCGTAGCCAAATGTTTAGTCGAACTCTTACAGCCTCTTCATACTGAGTTGGTGAAACATAGTGTAAAGGATACTTTTGGATTCGTTGAAAGGATGAGATTTAAATGTTGATAATAAATTCATGATATCATTTGACGTATCTTCTTTATTCACCAATGTACCTCTCATGGAAACAGTGGACTTTATGTGTGAAGAACTCAAAAGACGAAACATAGGTGTTGGCATTCCTATATCTTTTATGAAGGAGCTTCTCTTGAAATGTACAATGAACGTCCACTTTTTATGTAATAAGGAACTGTATAGACAAATCGACGGTGTGGCAGTGGGGTCGCCACTAGGACCCATTCTAGCCGACATTTTCCTGGCGAAGCTAGAAAATTGGCCTTTGAAAGATGTTATTAATGAACTCGAATTTTATTGTCGGTACATGGATGATACTTTTTTGATTATGAAGAACGAAAAGGAAGTAAAGAACATCCTGGATAAATTTAATAAGGTACATCTTGCGATAAATTTTACTATTGAGAAAGAAAAAGACTCTGGTATTTCATTTTTAGACGTCCTTAGGACCAGAAAAGAGGATGGCACCATAAGAAAAAGTGTAAATAGAAAGCCTACATCAACTGGTCAGTATACTCATTTTCTCAGCTTCGTGCCCTTGAAATACAAACGCAATCTAATAAAGTGCTTGGTCCACAGAGCAAGAGAGATTTGCTCGAATGAATGTCTTGTCGAGGAACTTAACAATATTATACGTTGCTAAGTGAGAATGGTTATCCCGAAAAGTTTTTTGATAAGAATCTGAATCTGAAACCAAAGCAGCCTAAGTTACCAACAGTTCCAAAAAAGGCCCTGTTCTTACAGATGCAGTTCCTAGGAGACAACACCAGTAAGATACTAACACAGCGCCTTAGAAATGCGGTAAAAAGAGCATTCCCTGCTGCTCAATTACGCTGTATCTTTAAAACCACTCCTCTTCTGCCTTCAGGAATAAAAGATAAACTGCCTAATTTCGCCTCTTCCATGTGTATATACCAATCTAACTGCTCCTGTGGAGCCAGTTACATAGGCCGTACAATTAGACGTGTTTCGCGTCGAATTTCCGAACATCACTCTGTCTGGTTAAGCAAAGGACAAACAAAATCTATTCGCAGCGCTATTCTGTGTCATCTTGTGGAGACAGAACACAAGATTGACGTTAATCATGCCGCATGCCTACGAATCTCAATTTCGCTTTAAGAGTTCGACTTCTAAATATTGCTGAGGCTGTGGGGATTCATATTAATAAGCCTAATTTATGCACCCAAAAGAAGTTAGTTCAGTCATTAATTATCATTACCTTGGCCATCCAGGTTTGAATAATCCAGAAATTTTGTGAAATTTCCGTAATTTTAGTTGATATTCTATTCACTAGTATATCTTTATTATTATTATAATTTAAGCATCTTTAATGAACTGTAATTGCATTGACCATACTTTACAAATCGATATTATTTAAAAAAACGTTAATATTGTTATTAACTACTAATTTAAAATATTCTGTGTATATAAACATATATATAATTGTAGAGCCTGGAAGAGGAATTTATCGAAAAGGATATTCTTTGCTCGATTATTTTGTGTTTTATAAAACTATGACATCCAGTTTAGAGAAGGACACAATAACACAAGAAACATCAAATCATTTCAATTACAGGTAGAGAGAATAAGGATGTCAAAGCCAGCCACGATTGGAAAAACAAGACAGACATTTTATCGATCTGAAATCAGTGTGGAAATCAGTAGTAATCAAGTCAGCCTGTAATTCTATGCAATTCAAAGACTTGGCATATCAACAAAAGCATTTCGAAAAGACTTGAGACTTTTCTCAACGTCTGTCTTCACTTCATAATGAAGATCAGATGGTCAGAAAGCATTAACAACAACAAGGATCTCTGGGAACGAGCCGACTAAGAACCTACAGATCAACAAACATGGAAGAAAGGAAATGGGGATGTATGGACTGGATATATAAGCTGAAAATATCACCGAATGATATTACGCGCCAGGAATACCCCAGAGAGGAAACAGCAAGTTGGAATGGAGGTCGTGTGAGAAGGTGATGCCCACGAGACTGTGGGCAATCGTGGAACCAGATAAAAAAGACTGCAGAGAACAGGATTAAAAGGAGATGTGTCTTTGAAGCCCTATGTTCCATTCAGAACCCAAAAGATTAATAATAATATTAATAACATGGATAAAATGAGTGACTTCACTCTACACAGTTCACTAATAGGAAAAGGAAAAGACGGCTTCAGCGAAGAAAATTTTTTCAAGTATCGGTGTTTGTAAGGATTTTGTTTGATTTGTTAGAGGACTTCATTATGAGCTGGTATCTACGAGCTCGTCTTGTAACCAGAAGGTCCTGGGTTTAAACCTAGCGGTGTGGGCATGTTCTGATGAAGAGTCCCAAACTGTGACGAAACGGCTTTTCAGTATTCCCAAGTGGTTTTCCAAAGGCTCTCAGGTCAGAATATATAACCAATAACAAGGTGATATTATGTAACACAAATATGGGTAAAATCACCAAACTTTACACTTTCCTCAGAGTGACCTGATTGACTAAAGTCAGCCTGGAATCTTGAACGTTTAACTTTTGTCAATCTGTCCAGATATGTAGGTTTCAAAATTCCTCACAAACAATCAATCAGGTTTAATCAATAAATACAGACACAATTCATATTTTTATGTGATTTCATTCTGTGTAATATCAGTCACAAAGTCATTGAAAACCTGGGCGTACTGGATTGTCATTTTGTCCTAGTTTGAGACCCTTCATTAGTGTACATCCACAAATCCACTAAGGATTAAATCAAGCACCTCCGGCCTGTTAGTTATTTAGGTATCTCAGGATAGAATTCAACGCCCCGTGGATTTTAACTTTTGGCATTCATGATATACCACTAAGGACAAGCAATACCATCAATGGTATGACGAAATATGCATTGAAGTTAATTCAGATCCCCAAAACACCTACAAAATGAATCTCCATTTCCGTCTAGTTAATGACCACTGGATCTGAATAAAGCAAGAACAACAGTGGTTTGTGCAGAATACAAGATGGTACCGTCACTGTTTATTTCGTTGGCTTTTCATCAGCTGCTGCCTACAGCCTTAAAAAATTATTATTCAGTTCGTGTACAGAAAAGTTTTACCATACTTGCAAATTTTTCACGATGTCAGTTGACAGGAGCTTCCGAAATCGGTGAACAGTGCTCAGAAAATTCCGCTTATATAGTTTTAACACAGGCAGTTCAACTTTAAACAAAATAAACGTATGCATTCATACAATGGTAAAGGAGTTACGTGATAAAGACGATAGGTGCGTAAGATGATGAGTGACTAATCAATTAGGTAACAATGTACTGAGTTCAACTCAAATCGTAGAAACTAGAGACAAGCAAAATTACACTGTATCAAAGACGGGTGAGATTCAAGCCAAAGATTATGGAAACAAATGAAGGAGTGAATAAAGACATCCAGTTACCAGCCAGGGAAAGGAAAGCCTAATAACTGCTTCTTTCTGAACACCCACATCAATTTCGTTTCAGGCCTTTGGTAGAAATTGCTTCGGCGAACTTGATGAGAATCGGGCTCCTTTGTCTATTGATAATTTTAAAGGAATTCGCGATTTCCACCTCATTACCGGTATCGAGGAGATGCCTGGCAATGGCTCTATTGTAAGCAGTTGTTCTCAGCTGGAGACGTAGACTTTTTGGTACATGTTCAGAAAATCGTAGGCATGCCCTTCTTCTGTCTGTTCTCACAATGTAACTGCTCCCACAGATACACGTAAATTTGTACACACATTTGGAATTAACGTGAGAATGGTATCTGTCGACTTTTTACTGGATCAAAGAGTATGTTGTTTGATGGACGGGAACCAACTTAGCTGCAGGATAGGCTCTGGCTAGTGACATACTGGAAGTGGAAAAGTTGTGGTTAGTGTGGTTCTTCATATTGGCATGAAGTACACGTTCATTGATGACATCATTTGGAGGACAAGTCAATTCCAGTCCAGTGCTTGAATTTCCAATGATTCGTCCTTGTAACCTAAAGGGATCGAGTCTGATACTTGATGGGATTATGTGTGTCAACTGTTGAAGAGTATCAAACTAGGCGGAAGCAGTCGTCATCTGTATCCTGTTTTTTAATGAACCTCGTGGCGAAATCTACATTTTGATATAAATATATACATATCGTTTCGTGAGATTGTTGAAAACCACGGAGCACTGGAAAGTTCTTTTACCTTATTTCGGGACTCCTCAGAGGTGCACACTAATGATCAAACCTTCAAACTTTGATTTACGAAGCCAAGTTCACTGATCATTCAACCAACTGGGTTGAAATTCAATTCACTTGTGAATTCCAGCTTCTGTCATTTCCTGATATAGCGTTACCTTCTTAAAATGCTTTCGGTGAACAACGATTTCACCTTGATATGGTGGAATCTAATGGCTCCAGCTTTTTAATACATCTTCAGGACATTCCTCCAGTAGCCATCAGTGCATTAGAAAAGGGTCTGGTTTTCCAGTGCCTTGTAGCTTTCAATGATCCCTTTAAATGAGATATTGGTTCTTGAAGAAAATCTAACAATTGAAATTTACTTCCAAGATTTTGTTTAATCACGGATTGATATCAGTGACAAAAGCATTGAAATTCAGCACTGGAGTACTGGACAGCCAGCTGTTTCATCAGCCTAGTTTGGGAATCATCCCCAGTACGCACTCACCACTACATTTCAAAACCAGGACTTTCCAGTTACAAAACAAACTCGTAGACAGTTCAGTCACTGGGATGCGACTGACTCACTGGCCAGTCCATGAATTTAAACTTCTACCAATTGGTGATGAATTTAGCACGACTGGCACCAAACAATGTCATCAGTAGGACATCCATCCTCAAACTTAACTGGATGGAACTCAGGACGTAGTTTCCTGGAGTTCTAGTGAGAGAAGTAGTGACCAGTGAAGTTCATCTAGTCAAGTGTGAGGATGGATGTCCCATTGATGACATTGGTTGGTGCGAGTCGCGCTAAATTCATCACGAATTGGTAGAAGTTAGAATTGATGGGCTGGCCATTGAGGGGTCGAGTGTGTCTCAGTGACTGAATGGTCTACGAGCAAGCTTGCGTTGTAACCGGAAGTTGCTGGTTTTGAACTCTGGTTGTGAGTGCGCACTGGGGATGATTCGCAAACTAGGCTGATGAAACAGCTGGCTATCCAGTACTCCAGTGGTGGTTTTCAGTGGTTCTCTAACATAGGAGAGAAAGTTGGACAGGGTCAGTTGATGCTAATATACCGGTGGATGCCATATTCATCAACCTTAGGAAGGCGTTTGACAGGGTTTCTCATTCAGGTCTTCTAGTAAAGTTAGGTAGTCTGGGAATCAATAAAGTGATAGCCAACTGGATTTAAGACTTTCTAAAGGATAGAAGACAAAGAGTACGAGTTAACGGGGTTTTATCATCATGGGAATAGGTGAAGAGGGGCGTTCCTCAGGGTACAATTCTAGGCCCACTTCTTTTCCTTATTTATGTTAATGAGATTCCATCGGTAGTTAAGTCATCCTGCTTACTGTTTGCTGATGACATCAAGATATGGAGGGCTTTACATGATGACAGTGATCAACTTGCTTTGCAGTGATTGGTGTAAGCACTGGGCCTTGGAGATTAACTTAAGCAAGAGTGTAGTTATGCATGTATCTCATAGTCACGTGCATAGTTACTCAATGAATGGCATTACTCTCCCAGTGGTCACTGAGTACAAGGACTTGGGAGTGGTTGTGCAGCATGACTTGAAAACAGCAACAAACTGTAGAGCTGCAGCCACTAAGGATTTTCGAATATTATGGAGCATACGCAAGGCTTTTGTGAACTTTGACGCTGATATATTTCGTATATTATATCCGACTTATATCAGACCTCATTTGGAATATGGGATCCAGGCAGCGAGCCCGTGTTTCAAATATGAAATAGACTTATTAGAAAGGGTGCAAAGAGTAGGAACTAAGCTAATAAAAGGTTTCTCAACCCTCTCATATGAAGAGAGGTTAAGTCGACTGGGTTTATTTCCACTGTCATACAGACGACTTAGGGATGACCTAATACTAGCATACCGTATCCTAAGAAATGATTTTGGAGCCAATTTATCTAATTTATTTCTTCCTTCTAGCACCAACCAATTGCGAGGACATCACCTCAAGGTTCAAAAACCACGGTTGAATCATCTGCGTCTGGAGATCCGTTTTTCGCATCGGATTGTGAACCATTGGAACTCCCTACCGGAACACGTCGTATCTGTGCCATCCGTTGATTCATTCAAGGCGAGATTGGACCTCCTGTGTGTGCAACAAATCGAAAGGATTAACACAGGCATATAGCCTACTATCCTAAATAAATTGTAAACTGTAAACTGCATATCATCCGTGATCAACTCGTCAGAACAAATCTAATCCTTACAAACCAATTCTTGAAAAGTATATAATGTGTCGTTTAAACAGAATCTGCTTCTTATTCAGGATAATTATCACCTCTTTAACTAGGTTTATGAGTCATCCCATTAAATTAAAAGATTCATATTCTGATCATAGTGAAGCACACACCCACACAAAGAATAATATTAATCCATCTTCCTCCGCATATACCAGAGATGACATGCATCAAGCATGATGCGGATTAGCTATACAAAAGAATAAAGATTTCACTGAAGCAAATCAATTCTGTCTACCATGTTTTCATTCTTAAAGCTCTACAATCGTAATTATGTGTTTGAATTACAACAGATAATAACTAGAAAGCACGCTTATTGTGGATTTGGAAAACAGAAAGATTGAGCGAAGAAATATTTACTTTTCAATTAGATCCTCATCTCACTCTGGCTCTACTCTAATATATATAGCATTTTTATTACAATACACAACAGTTTACCAAATAAGTGGCACTGATATGTTTGTTAACAATAATTAGTCAGTGCCAACATGCAGTATTCACATCAACCTTGTGCTCAGTATCAACAAGGTGTGCTAAAATAGAAATACGAATAGATCTTGTTTGTCCCTTGCTTAACCACGCTGGATGATGTTCAGAAGTACGACGATGAAACTGCCAGCTACGTTGGGCGTACAATTAGGCAGGTTCATCGTCGTATTTCTGAACATCATCCAACATGGTTAAGCAAGGGACAAACAAGATTTATTCGTAGTTCTATTTTAGCACACCTTGTAGATACTGAGCATAAGGTTGATGTGAATACTGCATTTAAAGTTATTTATCGCATTCCGACTAATCTTAACTTTGCTCTACGAGTTCGTCTTCTACAGACAGCTGAAGCAATCGGAATCCACCAGAAGGAACCAAGCCTATGTGTACAGAAGAAATTTGTACAGCCACTTTCCTTACCGTGGCCATCGTTACAAGAATGCATAAACAGGACTACGTCGCCCCCCTCCCCCTAAACCTATAAAAATTATAATTGTCCAAATTACTTTATTTTATTTTGACCACTTTATCTATAATTACGTGTTATCTTTGTAAAATTAATTTATTCTAACCATTTCCACCTTTTAAATGTTTATTGATTTTCTTCGTTAATTATCAACCCATTGACATTTTGACACTGTTTAATTATTGTTAACAAACATATCACCACTTGTTTGGTAAACTGTTGTGTACTGTAATAAAAATGCTATGTATATTAGAGTAGAGCCAGAGTGAGATGAGGATCTAATTGAAAAGTAAATATTTCTTCGCTCAATCTTTCTGTTTTCTAAATATCTAAATGGGGATATTTTCTATATTGTGGATTTATCTATGTGAGTGAATAACTAAGGTAGTGAATGAGTGAGTGAGTGAGTGAGTGAGTGAGTGAGTGAGTGAGTGAGTGAGTGAGTGATAATATTAGTTCAAATGATTAGGAATCAAAATTATACATTAGAAATAGGAATGAATAATTACTGATCAACACCAAAGTTGAATAGACGTGACAGAATTATTTATTTTTTATAGAAAGATTTGAAAATCAGAAATGTGAATGTGAAAAATTGTCACGTCCTAAATAAAACACACTAGTGATTTTACAATAGGATGGAGTGTCTTTAATTCTATTGATAAGCCTTGGCCAGTAGGATCTACGAAGTAGGGTGTGAAGAATATTACTCACCAATGATGACATTGTCTCACTGTAAATTAGTAAAAGTTAATGTTCACCGGTCATTGAATTCTTCCTGCCCAAATTGTTGACCAGAACAGGCTAGATTCAGGATAAACAAGTCATGCATTGATCAGATCGCCACATTACGGATCATCATTGAACAAAGCTTGGAATGGCAGTCACCTCTCCACCTCACTCAACTTCATAGACTTTGAAAAGGCCTTCGACAGCGCAGCGTCGATCGAGAGGTGATTTGGAAACTACTTCGCTACTACGGGGTGCCACCGACAATTATACATCTCATCGAACAGCTGTACGACAACGCTGCATGCCAAGTAATCCACAACGGGGAACTTACGGAATCCTTCGAAGTGAGGACAGGAGTAAGACAAGCTGGCTGCCTACTATCGCCAATGATTTTCCTGATTACAGTAGAGTGGATAATGCGATAAACAGCGGCCAATGAGGAAACAGGCATAAAATGGACTCACACAGAGAACTTGGAGGACCTGGACTTCGCCGATGCGATATATGTCTGATTTCCCACTAAATGGAAGATATGCAAGCGAAAAGCAACAAGTTGACAGTGGAAGAAGCATCAAAGATAGGACTTCAGGTGAACATAGAGAAGACAGAGGTGATGAAGATTCCTGGGCAACACTACCAACAGCAAGAACAACAACAACAGACAACAATCAGCATAAATGGAAGGAACCTGAAAGAAACAACCTATTTTACCTACCTGGGAAGAATCGTCTCAACTACATGCCAGCGGAACTGACGAGGATATCAAAGCAAGAATCGGAAAAGCAAGACAAACTTTCACTACTCTCAAGTCTGTGTGGAGGTCAACAGCACTCAGCATGAAAATGAAAATAAGATCCGGATTTTCAACTCCAATGTGAAGTCAGTGCTACTTACTATACGGATCAGAGACTTGCACTGCGCGTCATAAAGAGCATCTCAAACAAAATACAGATCTTCATTAACAGTTGTCTTCGCTCAACACTACTCAAGATCAGATGGCCGGTCAGAAAAGATCAGCAACAGACATCTCTGGCAATGAGCGAACCAACAGGGCAGGAACCGATTGTCAAACAAATATGCAGGAAGAAATGGAGATGGATTAGCTGGCCATACTCTGAGGAAACCATCAAGTGACATCACTAGACAAGCCATTGCTCTAGTGGAACCCAACTGAATGGGAAGCGGCGAGTTGGTCGTCAGTGCAAGGGTGACTTGTAGGAGGTCATGTGAAGAGGAGATGAAAACGTGTGTGAAGACTTGGAGCCAGATGAAGACTCTAGCAGAGAAGCGAACGCAATGAAGACGCACGGTTGAAGCCCTATGTTCCTCTAGGAATTAAAGGATACAATAGTAATATATAATAATAATAATCACTTCATTTCAGCTAATAATAATCTTCAGTATCCGACACGATGACTTTCACCAGTTACTTACAAGAACTGCAGTGTCAGTGGTTGGGTTGGAGGCACACGCAAACACACACACACCCAAAGCAATAACCCCTGCTGACAGCCTTCAAAGTCCCACCTATATATAACACAGTTTGTTTTAGAAGCCAAAGCGAGAATAAGCCGGAGGGAGGGAGGAACAATAAAGAGGAATGAGTACAATGTATGAGTTAATAAATTGTATCAGAAGAGGTTGAGTTATGTCACGAAGTGTGAACTCTCTTATCTAATAAGTCAAACGGAAGAATTTCTCAGATTGGAAGATTGGAAATTGGTTTCCCACCACAGTACCGTCGATATTACAAGAATCATGAGATTGAATCACACAGTCCCCCTGCAAGTCTTGTTCACTTCTGAAAGTAAAATTAACAGTCTGACAGTTTCGACGGGTTCAGTTTAAAGATTATTTGAACAAAACCACTGCTCAACCTCAGATAAGCAACTATTTAAATCAGAACAAAGTATTGCAGAAACCAACTGGGACAGATACTGTTAAATCATCAGCATATTTAGTGAGTTCGGCTTTAGAAGAAAGAATACGGTGGGTCATTGAAATGAAAGGTTATTAAGAAAATTAAATAGACAGAAGAGTCTCCTTTCGTCAGCGAATTCATTTTCATAGCTGTACAATCGCAAATATTATTATTATTTCCTTTAATTCCTAGAGGAACATAGGGCTTCAGCCATGCGTCTCCATTGCGTTCGGTTCTCTGCTGTAGTTTTCACCTGGCTCCAAGTCTGCCCACACGCTTTCAATTCCTCTTCACATGATCTCCTCCAGGTCACCCTTGGACGACCAACTCGTCGCTTCCCTTTCAGGTTCCACTCGATGGCTTGTCTAGTGATGTCACTTGATGGTTTCCTCAGAGTGTGTCCAATCCATCTCCATTTCTTCCTGCCTATTTGTTTCACGATCGGTTCCTGGTTGGTTCGCTCCCAGAGATCTTTGTTGCTGATCCTCTCCGGCCATTTGATCTTGAGTATTGAGCGAAGGCATTTGTTAATGAATGTCTGTAGCTTGTTTGAGGTGCTCTTTGTGACACGCCAAGTCTCTGATCCGTATAGTAGTACTGACTTCACATTGGAGTTGAAAATACGGATCTTATTTTTGACGCTGAATGCTGTTGACCTCCACACAGACTTGAGAGAAATGAAAACTTGTCTTGCTTTTCCGATTCTGGCTTTGATATCCTCGTCAGTTCCTCCTGTAGTTGAGACGATGCTTCGCAGGTCGGTAGGCAAAGGGGGTTGTTTCCTTCAGGTTCCTCCCGTTTATGCTGGTTGTTGTTGTTCTTGCTGTTGGTAGTGTTGCCCAGGAATCTTCATCACCTCTGTCTTCTCTATGTTCACCTGAAGTCCTATCTTTGATGCTTCTTCCACTGTCAACTTGTTGCTTTTCGCTTGCATATCTTCCATTTAGTGGGAAATCAGACATATATCATCGGCGAAATCCAAATCCTCCAAGGCTTTTGTGTCGGTCCATTTTATGCCTGTTCCCTCGTTGGTTGCCGTTGTCTGCCGCATTATCCAATCAACTGCAATCAGGAAGATCATTGGTGACAGTAGACAGCCTTGTCTCACTCCCGTCCTCACTTCGAAGGATTCCGTGAGCCTCCCTCGCAAATATAAATGGTTGTTTTGTATGTGTGTGTGTGTACACTAAATTTGTCGAACGAAAATACAATTAGTAAGTTCAGGTGAATTAGATGTTGATATAAGAGGGTAGTTAGAAAAGCGATGAGTTGTCACAAACAATCGAACACCTCATCACCACTGGTCATTTCATCTCAACAAACGTCTCCTCCATCAAAGTAATCTACAAAGTGAAGAACAACCTGACAAAGACAATACGATTCCGTCTTCTTTGCATTGCAGAAGCCCTAGAGATTCAGTTAGAAGAACCAGAATTATGCATACAAAAGAAAATTATTCAACCACTTCTACTATCATGGTAACAACTCTGTTGATTTGATTAAATTTTGTTTGTTTGCTTCCTTTTTCTAACTACTTAAAACTCGTGTGTAATTCCGTAGGTTATTTTGTTTCCATGTACACCCTGAGTAGGACTGTTTCATCAAACTATTCATGTTATTACGTAACTCCTCTCTAACAATCGTTTGTGACAACTCATCACTTTTGTTACTACCCTCTTATATCAACATCCAATTCATCTCAACTTACTAATTAAATTTTCGTTTGAAAAATTTAATGTACACACACACACATACAAAACGAACATATATATTTGTATGATTGCATGGAGGATTTCATCACGAGCTGACATCAGTTAGAGAACCACTGGAAAACAACCTGGGAGTACTGGACAGCTGTTTCGTCAGCCTAGTTTGGGACTCTTCAGCAGTACGCACTTATCAACAGGTTTCGAACCCAGGACCTTCTGGTAACAAGGCGAGCTCGTGGACCATTGAGCCACTGGGACCCGATCCAACGGTCCATGAATTCTAACTTTTGGCAATTCATGACGTAGCATGACTACTTTGCAATGTCTTCTTCTATGAGTTACTGCCTCATCTTCAACCTGCTGTACCCTACTGGTCACGGCTTCCCACTAGGGTTCCAGTGGGAAGCCGTGACCAGTAGGGTGCGCATGCCTAGCCATCGCCTCCCTCTCCCGACGGGCATTACTAGCTGATACCAATAGGTGCAGGTTGGAAAAGAGTAAGTGGTGGCCAAACAAAAACATGGCCTCATCAATCCATGAAATCCTTGAGAGTTAAACTGAGTCAGGTAGGGAGGGAGATGCAGACTTCCGGGTTGGGGCCCGCCCTCGGGACTCTAAGAATCAATCAATGGCTGGAGACAATAGGTGACATGGCTGAAAATCGTTGTCAATGGCTTACGCAGATGTATTGAGTCTCTGTAATCTTTCAAATTCCTTTCTACCATTACTCATTCTGTTTCACTCACTCTTATACTTGTCAAAACTCTATTGATGCTCTTCACTCATTTTCTTGTCTACTTTTGTGTGCTATTTGGGACGTGGCAACTCGAACTGCTGCACCTCGGTGCCAAGTTCTATGTTGAATCCAACAGCAACTGGAACCCTAGGTTAACTGCCTGAATAGGGCCAGTCGCTAGTCAGCATCAGATTAGTTTTCAAGTATTGGTTTCTGTAGGGATTTTGTTTGATTGCATGGAGGATTTCATCATGAGCTGACATCAGTTAGAGAACCACTGGAAAACCAAAATGCCTACAAAACCAATACTTAAAAATATATATTTGTGATTGTACAGCTATGAAAATGAATTCGCCAACGAAAAGAGACTCTTCGCTGAACTACTGGTCTTCTGTCTATTAATGTTCAAAAGGGGATTTTTCATGAGTTATGAAAAATGACAGAAAGAAGAAAAAGAAAGGAGATTACACCACCTTGAGGCACACTAGCTTCCGTAAACAAAGTAGCGGATAGCTTCCCACTTAAGATGGTATATTGTTTCCCACCTAGAAAATTTTGGGAGGTAACCATTTTGTGACCCAGGACTCAGTGTTTTGGGCTAAAATCAGCTTGCTTAGTAAAAGCGCTGTAGGACCAGAATGAAAAACCTTTTTGTATTCTGTTAACAGAGCTTGAATTAACACGTAGGCACTTCACTAGTAGAGAATAATTATCAACCTTACAGCAGGGCTGGGTTCAATTCCTAATTTACTAAATGCTAGTAACCTCAGAAAAGAGAAAATAATTGACCGTCAGACTTGCAACATCACCCCGTCTACCCCAGCTTCAAAAAGCCTAAAGATTTATGTCACCCTGGGAACGCAAGAAATGAGAAAAAAGCTTGACTTAAAATGGGATTAAGAATGATCGTATTAACAACTAGAAATTCACTCTCTCCTCCATTCCAACCCTCATATATTCTCTGGATTTTTTTTGTCACAGCTTGAAATGTCATTTATTTGGTAAGTTCAACCCTAATCTCAAGGGAACAATTATATTAGGTTAAATAAAAAGGTCAAACGAGAATGCTGACGAAATGAATCATTTTAAAGGCAGGTAAAATTAAGGTAGAAACTCTGTGCTATGTTCTGATTGGTTAATAAAAAGCCAACCTTTGTCAAGGTCACGCCCATCAGGCATAGTCATACGATGGTGTGATTTTCAAGGTGAATGAAGGTTGTTATTATTCTATCAACAACAATGAAAAAAAACAACGACTGGGTTTTCCTATTTTCTATGTGTCTCTATTTAACAAGAATATTTTTTTTTTCATAAACCATACAACGACTTTGAATGTCAACATGTCATGACGACAGGATAAAACTTGAATGAAGAGTGTTTAACACATAAATTTGTGTATGAATTAAATGAAAGTTTTGATGATGTTTTTGACAAATGAAATCTTATGTCTATCTTCTCTAATCGGAATGGACAACAAAATAATAATAATAATAATAAATAATAGGAATTACTTTATTTTCAAGAGTAAGCTTGTATGGATTAGATTTACTTCAATTTTGGTCGCGGATTGATTGTTAGTTAGCAGACTATTGAAAACCACTAGGGAGAACTGGACAGCCAGTTGTTTTGCTCTAGTTTGGGAGTCTTTATCAGTACTCACGCATGAATTCACCACTAGGAATCGATCCCGAGACCTTCAGGTCATTAGATCAAGCTCTTTATTCATTTAGCCATGTGGGCGACAATTCAATAACCTGCAAATAATTGTAACTTCTGCCACTCCGAGATTTTAGTACGCCTACGCCGGCCAATTTCTCATCCGCGACCTGGTGGTCCCTACTTGTCGCGAATTTCTCCTGTAATCAGTCATTACTCAGCACGATCAATAGGAGATAACCTTGAGTTGAGTTGGTAGGCTGTTATTGATTTTTTTGGATGGATGAGATGAAATCTAACCAGTAGAATCTGAATTGCTGTTTAGTTGGTAAGGTACTCTACTAGGTGAGTTACTAGGCCCAGTGGAAATAGACTGTAGTGACCACTGAGTGACCTTCAGTCAACTATCCGAATAAAAGAGTAGGGAGACCTCTGAGTTTGTCAGTAAATTGTAGTCTTAAATGTTTCAATTGTTCTTGTTAGATAGTTCTGTGTTAATGAAAACAAAACACTTAGATCAGCGAAGGGTCTCTTTTCGGCGAATTCATCTTCTTAGCTGTACAATCACAAATATATATGCATTGTTTTGTATGTATGTGTACATTAAGTTTGTCAAACAAAGTTACAATCGGTTAAGGTTAATTTTAACTAAACAAGTGAAGGTTGGTAATATAAGTCAAGTGTGTGCTACTATAACTCCTCATGCTAACCCTGAATCTAAACCTAACTTCTCACTTTAACAATTTCATGAATCTTGACTCATAGCCGTAACCCTTAATTCTAACTCCTATCCTTTATATAATTCTTAGGACTAACTGTAATCTGACCCTTAACTTTGAAGTAAATATTATTATTATTATTATTGTATCCTTTAATTCCTAGAGGAACATAGGGATTCAGCCACGCAAGTCTCCATTGCGTTCGGTTCTCTGCTAGAGTCTTCACCTGGCTCCAAGTCTGCCCACACGTTTTCATCTCCTCTTCACATCACCTCCTCCAAGTCACCCACCCTCGCACTGACGACCAACTCGCCGCTTCCCTTTCGGCCGGGTTCCACTCGAGCAATGGCTTGTCTAGTGATGTCACTCACTTGATGGTTTCCTCAGAGTATGACCAGCCAATCCATCTCCATTTCTTCCTGCCTATTTGTTTCACAATCGGTTCCTGCTGTGTTGGTTCGCTCATTGCCAGAGATCTCTGTTGCTGATCTTTTCTGACCGGCCATCTGATCTTGAGTAGTGTTGAGCGAAGACAACTGTTAATGAAGGTCTGTAGTTTGTTTGAGATGCTCTTTATGACGCGCAGTGCAAGTCTCTGATCCGTACAGTGAGTAGCACTGACTTCACATTGGAGTTGGAAATCCGGATCTTATTTTTGATGCTGATTGCTGTTGACCTCCACACAGACTTGAGAGTAGTGAAAGCTTGTCTTGCTTTCCCGATCCTCGCTGCTTTGATATCCTCGTCAGTTCCGTTGGCCTGTAGTTGAAACGATGCTTCCCAGGTCGGTGGGTGAAGGAGGTTGTTTCTTTCAGGTTCCTCCCATTTATGCTGATTGTTGTCTGTTGTTGTTGCTGTTGCCCAGGAATCTTCATCACCTCTGTTTCCTCTATGTTCACCTGAAGTCCTATCTTCTCTGGATGCTTCTTCTGCCAACTTGTTGCTTTTCGCTTGCATATCTTCCAGTTTGTTGGAAATCAGACATATGTCATCGGCGAAGTCCAGATTCTCCAAGTTGGTTTTTTGTGTGAGTCCATTTTATGCCTGTTTCCTCATTTCCCGTCCCGCTGTCTGTCGCATTATCCAGTCTACTGCAATCAGGAAAATCATTGGAGATAGTAGGCAGCCAGCCGGCTTGTCTTACTCCTGTCCTCACTTCGAAGGATTCCGTGAGTTTCCCGTTGTGGATTACTTCGCATGCAGCATTGTCGTACAGCTGTTGGATGAGATGTATAATTGTCCGTGGCACCCCATAGTAGCGAAGTGGTTACCAAATCACCTCTCGATCGACGCTGTCGAAGGCCTTTTCAAAGTCGATGAAGTTGAAATAGAGAGGTGACTGCCATTCCAAGCTTTGTTCAATGATGATCCGTAATGTGGCGATCTGATCAATGCATGACTTGTTTCTCCTGAATCCAGCCTGTTCGGGTCGAAGTTTTTCATCCAGGGCATGTTTGATTCTCTTGAAGTAAATTATTGGTGTTTATTACTCGGTTGAGTTCCGAGGGGACCAATATAGCTTTAAGAGCACATCTCTATTTTATCCTGTCCCCTGTAGACATCTTCAACTGGCAAAAGAACAAAAAGTTCAGCAAAGATATCTTTTCGGCGATTTCATTCACAAAAGCTTATCTAAGCCCCTTGTAATCTATATTCATACCTTCAAACTTTCATATGATGTTGAAAATTATTATCTCCTTCGTTCCTATGTGGAATTAGATAAATAATAATTGTATCCATGCAAAGTAATGTATATAAATGCGATTGTACAGCTTTTGAGAATGAAATCGCTGAAAAGACATATTTGCTGAACTTCTTTCTTTCTACATGACTTACCATCTTCAAATGACATTAATTTAGTCAAATATGCTGACGACATGACTGTATCTTTACCTGTCAAATGTCAAAGTGACTGCTCTAAACTAAATGGCTTTCTGTCAGAAATCAGCCAGTGGTTCAAGGAAAACGGTCTTACCTTAAACCCCTCCAAATGCCAAACAGTCATTTTCACCTTGAGGCATAAATCCGACTTAAACAAACTGTTTGGCCCTCACGAGGTGTGCAACATAGATGGTACTGAAATAGAAACCAAGTCCGAAATTAGATACCTAGGCGTCATTCTATCTGCTGATCTTTCCTGGTCATCTCATATCTTGACGACTTCTAAGAAAATATTCCGTCTTACCTTCTACATCAAGAAGTTAAAACATTCTCGTAAAACCCAACCCTTACTCCTACAATCCGTTAACTCTCGCATTCTGCCTATTATTCTCTGTTGTTCCCTCTTAGTTTTTCACGGGCTACTGAAGAAAGACTATAACATATTACGCAGGATGTTGAAGGCTGTCAGCAGGGTAAGCAATGTGTCACTTAACCAGATTGTTAATATTCTGGTCGACAGGCACATGGACTCATGTGAAAAATGGGCCAAATCCATTTTATCTAACTCACACCACCCTCTTCACTCACAACTCTCCCCTTGATTCTCATCAGGCAAAACGAGAAGCCTATATAGAAAACTATATGCTCACACAAGCAAGTACAAAAACTCAACCATACCCTAGTTAGCTCGTGTTCTGTGAGATAAAGAAAGCATTAGGCGTGACACCTATAACTTATTAAATAGTCAGTAGAACAACTGGACCTCGTCTTTCCAACTCATATCATTTACAGGTACAACATTTTCTTTCTTTCTTTTCCTTTTTTCTCTCTCTCTATTTCTCTTTTTTTCCGTTATGTGGTGCTTTGTTTCTTTCTTCCGCTTACGCCAGTAAATGTGATAGCATCTACTTTTCTAACACCTTCAAACACTGTTCAACTTTGGCTTTGCTACCGACATGTCCATATGTTGTTGTCATAATGAACTGAGATTTCCTTAATCTGTGTAGAGTTTTATTTATTGATAATGTACTGACTGGATGCGATACTGTAGTAAAAATGCTGAGAATTCTATTCTGAATCACAAGTACTGTTTTGGAATAAAGAAAATTATTATTATTATTATTTTCCCTCTAATGTCCAGATGGGTATATTCCACAATCTTCAACTGGATCTACGATTGCCCAAAAGCTCTTATTTCCTCCTCACACGAACTCTCGGGATGTCACCCCTCTGCACATGGCTCCACTTGTTATTTCCCCAGTCACGTTTTATTTGAGGCTACAACTGGAGGGCAGTGTCACTCAACGTTCTTCTCAACGTGTGACCGATCTATCTATCTATCTATCTCTCTGGCTATGGTTTCTTGGTAGGTTTATTCTCAGAGTTCCCTGCAACTACTTCTTTCTAACCGGTAATTTGATCTTCACTGTAGAATAAAGTTAGCTGTTGATGAAAGTCTGCGTTAGTCTTTTGATAAGGCTTTAGAGGACATCCTCACTAAAACTCCGAACCATATAGGAGCATTAATTTGAAATTAATGTCGAAAATCTAAATCTTTTTCTTCATGCTGATTGGAGCAGATTTTCGGACTGATTTCAAATTAATGATGGTCATACGCCATCTTTGAAATCTTCATCGGTGCCACCTGTAGCTGAAAAGATGACCTCTTCTGTCAATTTGTTGGTTTTCATCTGTAGGTTTTCGAGTTTATGTGACATTAGACATAAATCCAGATTTCTTATCCCTCCAATGTATGCTCGTCTTCTCGTTACCTACAGTCATCAGATTGTTCCAGTCAACCACAATTAGAATAGCACTGTCATATAGCTATTCAATGAGGTTGATAGACGTCTGAGGTACCGCATAGTGTTCAAGCAGTTTCCAAATTACTTTGCGGTCGTCGATGTTTTACAAGGCTTTGTAAAATTCGATGAAATTTAGGTAGACGGACGGAGGTAGACGGAAAGGTTCTCTAACTGATGTCAGCTCATGATGAAAACCTCCTCCAACCAACTAATCAAACAAAATCCCTACAAAAATCAATACTTGAAAATAGATAGGGATTAAACTGGAAGTTGAAAAAAGAAACTGATAAAGACAACTAGAAATGTCAATAAAAACGTTTGATTTGATCAGAAGATATTGACTGACACGTTCAAAGTTGGAAACAACTGCGTGCTTTATTCAGAATAATAATAAAATTAAGGGAAATCTTTCAAACAAATTGATGTCTTGACTATTTTAACAAGATTGTTCATTTGACCTCAATTTCTTTTTATAGATTTAATAGAATAATTGCAGAAAATTTGAAAGAATGTTCTCTGAAAAGTCATTACTGTCAAACAACTCAAGAATATTGATTAATATTTCACTAGTTGAACTTTTTAGAAAGTGGGGTTTTCTGGTGTTTGACAGGATTGGTTGTAAATGGTTTGAAAAACAGATAGATTTCTTCATTAACTGTTCCTAGCATGAATACGGGGACATAGAGACACTGGAAAGAATCATCAAGAAAAGCATCATGGCATTTCTAGAAAATAGAAGCTTATTATCCAGAGCACAGCATGGCTTCCGAAGGAACCTCTTATACCCATCAAATCTCCTGACTGGAAGAGAAAGCTGGGTCAAATCAAGGGACAACAGGAGACCTGTTGACTTCGTCTTCATAGACTTCAGCAAAGCTTTTGATAAAGTACCTCACAAAAGACTACTCATGAAGTTGGAAAGTCTTGGTATCAAAGGCAGCTTACTAAACTGGCTCAGGGAATTCCTCATAGATAGGAGGCAGAGGGTTAGGATCAACTCGAAACTCTCCTCTTGGACAGCAGTACGCAGCGGAGTGCCACAAGGCACGGTACTTGGACCTCTCCTATTTATTTTGTATATCAATGAGTTATCTCTGCTTACCGACTCCCCTATGGTCCTATACGGAGATGACTTAAAAATT
>OX235272.1:128917691-128941985 GCA_944472155.2 Trichobilharzia szidati | reverse complement strand
GTACTCCCAGGTTGTTTTCCAGTGGTTCTCTAACTGATATCAGCTCATGATGAAATCCTCTAACCAAAGAAAATTTTTTTTTCATTTTCGATGAAATCATCATCAGTTTGGTTGTACATGCGTGAATATATAACAGACAAAAGAGTTAGAATCTTCCAGAATTATATCCGGTCGGAGGTCAGAATATATAACCAATAACAAGGTGATATTATGTAACACAAATGTGGAGTAAAACAACTAAACTTTACACTTTTCTCAGATGGACATGACTGACTAAAATCAGCCTAGAATCTTGAAACGTTTAACTTTTGTCATTCTGTCCAGATATGTAGGTTTTAAAAGTCTGACCAACAACCAATCAGGTTTAATCGATAAATACAGACATAATTCATGTTTTTATGCGATTTTATTCTCAGTAATATCAGTCACAGCAGAAGAAGCATCAAAGATAGGACTTCAGGTGAACATAGAGAAAACAGAGGTAGGTGATGAAGATTCCTGGACAAGAACAACAACAACAGACAACAATCAGCATAAATGGAAGGAACCTGAAAGAAACAACCTCTTTTACCTACCTGGGAAGCATCGTTTCAACTACAGGTGGACAGAACTGACGAGGATATCAAAGCAAGAATCGGAAAAGCAAGACAAGCTTTCACTACTCTCAAGTCTGTGTGGAGGTCAACAGCACTCAGCATCAAAAAATAAGATCCGGATTTTCAACTCCAATGTGAAGTCAGTCAGTGCTACTTACCATACGGATCAGAGACTTGCACTGAGCGTCATAAAGAGCATCTCAAACAAACTACAAACCTTCATTAACAGTTGTCTTCGCTCAATACTACTCAAGATCAGATGGCTGGCCAGAAAAGATCAGCAACAGAGATCTCTGGCAATGAGCGAACCAACCAGGAACCGATTGTGAAACAAATAGGCAGGAAGAAATGGAGATGGATTGGCTGGCCAAACTCTGAGGAAACCATCAAGTGACATCACTAGACAAGCCATTGCTCGAGTGGAACCCGAAAGGGAAGCGGCGAGTTGGTCGTCAGTGCGAGGGTGGGTGACTTGGAGGAGGTCATGTGTAGAGGAGATGAAGGCGTGTGGGCAGACTTGGAGCCAGGTGAAGACTGTAGCAGAGAACCGAACCCAATGGAGACGCACGGCTGAAGCCCTATATTCCTCTAGGAATTAAAGGAAACAATAATAATATCAGTCACAGAGTCATTGAAAACCTGGGCGTAGTGGATTGTTATTTTGTCCTAGTTTGAGACCCCTAAGCAGTGTACACACACAAATCCACCAAGGATAAAATCAAGCACCTCCAGCCCGTTGGTTATTCAGGTATCTCAGGATAGAATTCAACGACCCGTGGATTTTAACTTTTGGCATTCATAATACACCACTAAGGACAAGCAATACCATCAATGGTTTGATGAAATATGCATTGAAGTTAATTCAAATCCCCCACAAAATCTACAATATCAATCTCCTTATCTGTCTAGTTAATGACCACCGGATGTGAATAAAGCAAGAACAACAGTGGTTTTTGCAGAATACAAGATGGTACCATCATTTACTTCTTTGGCTTCTCATCAGCTGCTTACAGCCTAAATAAATTATGAGGTTTGCGTACAGAAAAGTTTTAACATACTTGCAAATTTTACATGTTGTCAGTTGACAAAAGGTTCCACAAAAAGTGAACAGTGCTCAGAAAATTCCGTTTATATAGTTTTTACACAGGCAGTTCAACTTTAAACAAAATAAGTGTATGCATACAGTGGTAAAGGAGTTGAGTAATAAAGACGAGAGATGCGTAAGATGATGAGTGACTAATAAATTAAGTAACAATGTACTGAGTTCAACTCAAATCATAGAAACAAGAGACAAGCAAAATTACACTGTATCAAAGAGGGTGAGATTGAAGCCAAAGATTACGTAATCAAATGAAGGGGTGAATAAAGACACCTAGTTACTAGCTAGGGCAAGGAAAGACTAATAACTGCTTCTTTCTGAACACATACATAAATGGGGTTTCAGGAGTTTGATAGAGATTGTCTCGGCAAACTTGATGAGAATCGAGCTCCTTTGTCTAGTGACAATTTTAAAGGATTTCGCGATTTCTACCTCATGACCGGTATCAAGGAGATGTCTGGTAATGGCACGATTGTAAGCATTTGTTCCCAGCTGGAGATGTAGACTTTTCGGTGCATGCTCAGAAAATCGGAGGTATGTCCTTCTTCTCTCTGTTCTCCCAATGTAACTGCTCCCACAGATACACGTAAATTTGTATAAACATTTGGAGTTAACATGAGAAGAGTGTGTATCGACTTTTGACTGCACCAAAGAGCATGTTGTACGACAGATGGGAACCAACTGAGCTGCAGCATAGGCTCTGACTAGTGACATACTGGATGTGACAACTGGATGGATGTCATGAAGTTTTAAGGAGAAGTTGTGGCTAGTGTGGTTCTTCATGATAGGATGAAGTACGCGTTCATTGATGACATCAGTTGGAGGATAAGTTAATTCTAGTCCAGTGCTTGAATTGTCAATGATTCGTCCACGTAACCTAAAGGTATCGAGTCTGATACTTGATAGGATTATGGGTGTGCACTGTTGAAGAGTATCAAACTAGGCGGAAACAGTCGTCATTTGTATCTTTTTTTTAATGACTCTCTAAATGTTGTTGGTTCGTGGAGCAATCTACATTTTGATATATATATATATATCGTTTATTGAGATTATTGTAAACCACGGAGCACTGGACAGTTCTTTCACCTCATTTTAGGACTCCTCAACGGTGCACACTGATGGTCAAATCTTCAACCCTTGAGTTACGAAGACAAGTTTATTAATCATTCAACCAACTGGGCTGGAATTCTATTCCCTTGTGAATTCCGGCTTCTGTCATTTGTGATATAGCGTTACCCTCTAAAAATGCTTTCGGTGGACATCCATTTCACCTTGATATGGTGGAATCTAATGGCTCCAGCTTCTTAATACATCTTCAGGACATTCCTCCAGTAGCCATCAATGCATTAGAAAAGAGTCTGGTTGTCCAGTGATCTCTAGCTTTCAATGATCACTACAAATGAGATATTGGTTCTCGACGAAAATCTGACAATTGGAATTAACTTCCACGAGTTTGTTTGGTCACGGATTGATATCAGTTAGAGAGAGGACCATTGAAAACCACCAGGGAGAACTAGACAGTCAGCTGTTTCGTCCTAGTCCAGGACTCATCGGCAGTACACACTCACCGTGTTTCGAGTCCATGACCTTCCGGTTACAAGGTTAGCTAGCTCGTATACCATTTAGCTACTGGGACCCACCCGACTCCTCAAGGGCCAGTCCATGAATTCCAACTTCTACCAACTCGTGATGAATTTAGCGCGACTAGTGCCAACCAATGTCACAGTTGACTGGATGGACTTCACTGGTCATGACCTCTCTCTTACTAAAACTCCTAGATCAACTCGTCAAAATAAATCTAATCCTTACAAACCAACTATTGAAATTTGATCTGATGCTCGCTGCTGACTCGCTACAGAATGGAGTTTCCTGGAGTTCTAGTGGGAGAGGCAGTGACCAGTGAAATCCATCCAGTTAAGTGTGAGGAAGAATGTCCCATCGAGGACATTGTTTGGTGCCAGTGGTGCTAAATTCATCACGAATTGAAAGAAGTTAGAATTGATGGACTGGCCACTGAGGAGTCGGGTATGTCCCAGTGACTGAATGGTCTACGAGCTAGCTGGCCTTGTAACCGGAAGTTGCTGGTTTCGAACTCTGGTTGTGAGTGCGTACTGGGGATGATTCCCAAACTAAGCTGATGAAACAGCTGGCTGTCCAGTACTCCAGTGGTGGTTTTCAATGGTTCTCTAACCTAGGAGAGAAAGTTGGACAGGGTCAGCTGATGCTAATATACCGGTGGATGCCATATTCATCGACCTTAGCAAGGCGTTTGACAGGGTTTCTCATTCAGGTCTTCTAGTAAAGTTAGGTAGACTGGGAATCAATAAAGTGGTAGCCGACTGGATTCAAGACTTTCTAAAGGACAGAAGAAAAAGAGTACGAGTTAACGGGGTTTTATCAACATGGGAATCGGTTAAGAGTGGCGTTCCTCAGGGTACAATTCTAGGCCCACTTCTTTTCCTGATTTATGTTAATGAGATTCCATCGGTAGTTAGGTCAACCTGCTTACTGTTTGCTGATGACATCAAGATATGGAGGACTTTACACGATGACAGATATCAACTTGCTTTGCAGGGAGATTTAAACTTGTTAAGTGATTGGTGTAAGCACTGGGCCTTGGAGATTAACTTAAGCAAGAGTGTAGTTATGCATGTATCTCATAGTCACGTGCACAATTACTCAATGAATGGCATTACTCTCCCAGTGGTCACTGAGTACAAGGACTTGGGAGTGGTTGTGCAGCATGACTTGAAAACAGCAAGAAGATGTAGAGCTGCAGCCACTAAGGGTTTTCGAATATTATGGGCCATACGCAAGGCTTTTGCGAATTTTGACGCTGATATATTTCGTATATTATATCCGACTTATATCAGACCTCATTTAGAATATGGGATCCAGACAGCGAGCCCGTGTTTCAAATACGAAATAGACTTATTAGAAAGGGTGCAAAGAGTAGGAACTAAGCTAATAAAAGGTTTCTCAACCCTCTCATATGAAGAGAGGTTAAGTCGACTGGGTTTATTTCCACTGTCATACAGACGACTTAGAGGGGGTGACCTAATACTAGCATACCGTATCCTAAGAACTGATTTTGGAGCTAATTTATTTCTTCCTTCTAGCACCAACCAATTGCGAGGACATCACCTCAAAGTTCAAAAACCACGGTCGAATCGTCTGCGTCTGGAGATCCGTTTTTCGCATCGAATTGTGAACCATTGGAACTCCCTACCGGAACACGTCGTATCAGCGCCATCCGTTGATTCATTCAAGGCGAGATTGGACCTCCTGTGTGTGCAACAAATCGAAAGGATTAACACAGGCATATAGCCTACTATCCTAAATAAATTGTAAACTGTAAACTGTATATCATCCGTGGCCAAACTCGTCAAAACAAATCTAATCCTTACAAACCAATTCTTGAAAAGTATATATATGTGTCGTTTAAATAAAACCTGCCTCTTACTCAGGATAATTATCACCTCTCTAACTAGGTTTATGAGTCATCCTATTAGATTAAAAGATTCATATAGTTAACTTAGGATTTATATATTCTGATCATAGTGAATCACATAAACACAGTCACAAACAATAACATTAATCCGTCTTCCTCCTCATATACCAGAGATGACATGCGTCAAACATGATGTGAATTAGCTATACAAAAGAATAAAGATTTCAGCGAAGCAAATCAGTTCTGTCTACCATGATATCATTCTTATAACTCTACAATCGTATTTATGTGTTTGAATTACAACAGATAATAACTAGAACGCACGCTTATTGTGGATTTATCTATGTGAGTGAGTGAGTGAGTAAGTAAGTAAGTGAGTGAGTGAGTGAGTGAGTGAGTGAGTGAGTGAGTGAGTGAGTGAGTGAGTGAGTGAGTGAGTGAGTGAGTGAGTGAGTGAGTGAGTGAGTGAGTGAGTGAGTGAGTGAGTGAGTGAGTGAGTGAGTGAGTGAGTGATAATGTTAGTTCAAATGATTAGGAATCAAAATTATACATTAGAAATACGAATGAATAATTACTTATCAACACCAAAGTTGAATAGACGTGACAGAATTATTTATATTTTTTATAGAAAGATTTGAAAATCAGAAATGTGAATGTGAAAAATTGTCACGTCCTTAATAAAACACACTAGTGATTTACAATAGGATGGAGTGTCTTTGATTCTAGTGATAAGCCTTGGCCAGTAGGATCTACGAAGTAGGGTGTGAAAACTATTACTCACCAATGATGATATTGTCTCACTGTAAATTAGTAAAAGTTAATGTTCACCAGTCATTGAATTCTTCCTGCCCAAGTTGTTGACCGGAAGAGGCTGGATTCAGGAGAAACAAGTCATGCATTGATCAGATCGCCACATTACGGATCATCATTGAACAAAGCTTGGAATGGCAGTCACCTCTCTATCTCAACTTCATCGACTTTGAAAAGGCCTTCGATAGCGCAGTGTCGATCGAGAGGTGATTTGGAAACTACTTCGCTACTACGGGGTGCCACCGACAATTATGCACCTCGTCCAACAGCTGTACGACAATGCTGCATGCCAAGTAATCCACAACGGGAAACTTACGGAATCCTTCGAAGTGAGCACAGAAGTAAGACAAGGCTGCCTACTATCGCCAATGATTTTCCTGATTGCAGTAGACTGGATAATGCGACAAACAGCGGGCAATGAGGAAACAGGCATAAAATGGACTCACACAAAAAACTTGGAGGACCTGGACTTCGCCGATGCGATATATGTCTGATTTCCCACAAAATGGAAGATATGCAAGCGAAAAGCAACAAGTTGGTAGAAAAAGCATCAAAGATATGAAGGACTTCAGGTGAACATAGAGAAAACAGAGGTGATGAAGATTCCTGGGCAACACCACCAACAGCAAGAACAACAACAACAGACAACGATCAGCATGAATGGAAGGAACCTGAAAGAAACAACCTCTTTTACCTACCTGGGAAGCATCGTCTCAACTACAGGCCAGCGGAACTGACGAGGATATCAAAGCAAGAATCGGAAAAGCAAGACAAACTTTCACTACTCTCAAGTCTGTGTGGAGGTCAACAACACTCAGCATCAAAAGTAACATCCGGATTTTCAACTCCAATATGAAGTCAGTGCTACTATACGGAACAGAGACTTGGCCAGCGCGTCATAAAGAGCATTTCCAACAAACTACAGACCTTCATTAACAGTTGTCTTCGCTCAATACTCAAGATCAGATGACTGGCCAGAAAAGATCAGCAACAGGGATCTTTGGGAACGAACCAACCAGGAACCGATTGTGAAACAAATAGGCAGGAAGAAATGGAGATGGATTGGCCATACTCTGAGGAAACAAACCATCAGGTGACATCACTAGACAAGCCATTGCTCGAGTGGAACCCGAAAGGGAAGCGGCGAGTTGGTCGTCAGTGCGAGGGTGGGTGACTTGGAGGGGGTCATGTGAAGAGGAGATGAAAGCATGTGGGCAGACATGGAGCCAGGTGAAGACTGTAGCAGAGAACCGAACGCAATGGAGACGCACGGCTGAAGCCCTATGTTCCTCTAGGAATTAAAGGAAATAATAATAATAATTTAGAATAGGATTGAGTGTCTTTAATTCTATTGATAAGCCTTGGCCAGTAGATATAAGAATAAAACTTGGGCACTTCTGAAAGTAAAATTAACAGTCTGACAGTTTCGACGGGTTCAGTTTAAAGACCATTTGAGCAAAACCACTGCTCATCCTCAGATAAGAAACTATTCATATCAGAACAAACTATTGCAGTAACCAACTGTGGCAGATACTGTTAACTCATCAGCATATTTAGTGAAATCGGCTTTAGAAAAAAGAATACGGTGGGTCATTGAAATGAAAGGTTATTAAGAAAATTAATAGACAGTAGAGTCTCTTTTCTTCGGCGAATTCATTTTCAAAGCTGTACAATCGCAAATACGTATATGGTTGTTTTGTATGTGTGTGTGTATGTACATTAAATTTGACAAACGAAAATATAATTTGTAAGTTCAGATGAATTAGATGTTGACAGAAAAGAGGGTAGTAACAAAAGTGATTAGCTGTCACAAACAGTCGAACACCTCGTCACCGCTGGTCATTTCATCTCAACAGACGCCTCCTTCAAAGTAATCTTCAAAGTGAAGAACAACCTTCCAAAGACAGTACGATTCCGTCTTCTTTGCATTCCAAAAGCCCTAACCATTCAGTTAGAAGAACCAGAACTATGCATACAAAAGAAAATTATTCAACTACTTCTACTATCATGGTAACAACTCTGTTGATTTGACTTAACTTATGCTTGCACGCTTATTTTTTCTAACTACTTAAAACTCTTGCGTAATTCCGCATGCTATTTTGTTTCCATCTGCACCCTAGGCACAACTCTTTCATCAAACTATTCATGTTGTTACGTGCACTTCTTTAACAATCGTTTGTGACAACTCATCACTTTTGTTACTACCCTCTTATATCAATATCCAATTCATCTGAACTTACTAATTGCATTTTCGTTTGTCAAATTTAATGTACACACACACACACATTCGAAACGAACATATATATTTGTGTGATTGCATGGAGGATTTTATCATGAGCTGACATCAGTTAGAGAATCACTGGAAAACTACCTGGGAGTACTGGACAGCTGTTTCCTCAACCTAGTTTGGGACACTTCAGCAGTACTCACCTATCACGGGGTTCGAACCCAGGACATTCCAGTTACAAGGCGAGCTCGTAGACCATTGAGCCATTGGGACCCAATCCAATGGTCTTTGAATTCTAACTTCTGCCAATTCACGACATAGCGCGACCATTTCGAAATGTCTTCTTCGATGAGTTACTGCCTCACCTTCAACCTGCTGTACCCTACTGGCCACCGCTTCCCACTAGAACACCAGGTAAATACCAGCTGAATAGGGCCAGTCGCTAGTGAGCATCAGATTAATTTTCAAGTTTTGGTTTTATAGGGATTTTTGTTTGACTGCATGGAGGATTTCATCATGAGCTGACATCAGTTAGAGAACCACTGGAAAACCAAAGTGCCTACAAAACCAATACTTGAAAATATACATTTGTGATTGTACAGCTATGAAAATGAATTCGCTGACGGAAAGAAACTCTTCGCTGAACTACTGGTCTTCAGTCTATTAACGTTCGGATAGGGATTTTTCATGAGTTATGAAAAATGAAAGAAAAAAGAAAGAAAAAAGGAGATTACACCACCTCGAGGCACACTAGCTCGAGTAAACAAAGTAACGGATAGCTTCCAATTTAAGATAGTATATTGTTTCCCACCTGGAAAATTTGGGAGGTAGTCATTTTGTGACCTAGGACTCAGTGTTTTGGGCTAAAATCACCTTGCTTAGTAAAAACGCTGTAGGAATAAAATGAAAAAACCTCTTTGTGTTCTGTTAATAGAGCTTGAATTAACACGTAGGCAGTTCACCAGTAGAGTATACTCATCAACCTTACAGAAGGGCTGTGTTCAATTCTTGTCTAACACACTCCTAACACTTCGCCTAATTTACTAACCTCAGAAAAGAGAAAAAGTTTGACCGTGAGACTAGCAACATCACCCCCTCTACTCCAGCTTCAAAAAGGCTAAAGATTTATCTCCCCATCGGAATGCGAGAAACGAGGAAAAAGCTTGACTTAAATTGGGATTATAAGAAGCAGATTAAAAAAATGATCGTATTAACAACTAGAAATTCCTTCTCTCCTCCATTCCAACCCTCATATATTCTCTGGATATTTTTGTCTCAGCTTGAAATGTCATTTATTTGATAAGTTCAACCCCAATGGCAAGACAACAGTCATATTAGGTTAAACAAAAGGTCAAACGAGAATGCTGACGAAATGAATCATTTTAAAGGCAGGTAAAATTAAGGTAGAAACTCTGTGCCATGTTCTGATTGGTTAATGAATAAAAAGCCAACCTTTGTCAAGGTCACACCCATCAGGCATAGTCATACGATGGCGTGATTTTCAAGGCGAATGAAGGTTGTTATTATTAACAACAATGAAAAAAACAACGACTGGGTTTTCCTATTTTCTATGTGTCTCTATTTAACAAGAATATTTTTTTTCATAAACCATACAACGACTTTGAATGTCAACATGTCATGACGACAGGATAAAACTTGAATGAAGAGTGTTTAACACATAAATTTGTGTATGAATTAAATGAAAGTTTTGATGATGTTTTTGACAAATGAAATCTGATGTCTATCTTCTCTAATCGGAATGGACAATAATAATAATAAATACGAATTACTTTATTTTCAAGAGTAAGCTTGTATGGATTAGATTTGCTTCAATTTTGGTCGCGGATTGATTGTTAGTTAGCAAACTATTGAAAACCATAAGGGAGAACTGGACAGCAAGTTGTTTTGCTCTAGTTTGGGAGTCTTTATCAGTACTCACGCATGAATTCACCATTAGGGACTGAACCCGAGACCTTCAGGTCACGAAATCAAGCTCTTTAATCAATAACCCGTAAATAATTCTAACTTCTGCCACTTCGAGATTTTAGTATGCCTACACCAGCCAATTCCCCATCCGCGACCTGGTGGTCCCCACTAGTCACAAATTTCTCCTGTAATCAGTCATTACTCAGCACGATCAATAGGAGATAACCTTGAGTTGAGTTGGTAGGCTGTTATTGATTTTTTTTGGACGAATGAGATGAAATCCAACCAGTAGAATCTGAATTGGTTACAGGATTTCATCATGAGCTGACATTAGTTAGAGAACCATTGGAAGACCTGGGAGTACTGGACAACTGTTTCGTCCTAGTTCGGGACTCTTCATCAGTACGCACATACACCACGGGGTTCGAACCCAGGACCTTCTGGTTACAAGGCTAGCGAGCTCGTAAACCATGAAGCCACTTACTGGGACCCGACTCCTAAATGGCCAGCCCATGAATTCTAACTTCTGCCAATTCACGATATAGCGGAACCACTAGCCAATGTCTTCGGCGAGTATTTGTCCTCACACCCAACCTGCTGCACCTTACTGGTCATGACTTTCCACTAGAACCCCAGGTAGCTACCTACCTGAATAGGGCAAGTCGCTAGTGAACATCTCATTGATATTCAAGTATTGGTTTGTAGGGATTTTCTTGATTGGTTGCAGGATTTCATCATGAGCTGGCATTGGTATTTAGTTGGTACGGTTCTCTACTAGGTGAGTTACGAGGCCCAGTGAAAATAGACTGTAGTGACCACTGAGTGACCTTCAGTGAACTATCCGAATAAAAAAGTATAAAGACCTTTGAGTTTGTCAGTAAATCGTAGTCTTACAGGTTTCGATTGTTCTTGTTGGATAGTTCTGTGTTACTATAACTACTCATGCTAACCCTTATTCTAAACCTGACTTCTAACTTTAACCATTTCATGAATCTTGACTCATAGCCGTAACCCTTAATTCTAACTCCTATCCTTTATGTAGCTCTTAGGACTAACTGTAATCTGACACTTAACTTTGAAGAAAATTATTAGTGTTTATTATTCGCTTGAGTTTAGAGAGGAGCAATATGGCTTTAAGAGCACATCTCTATTTTATCCTATCCCCTGTAGACATCTTCAACTGGGAAAAGAACAAGAAGTTCAGCAAAGATATCTTTTCGGCGATTTCATTCACAAAAGCTTATTTAAGCCCCTTGTAATCTATATTCGTATCTTCAAACTTTCATATCATGTTGAAAATTATTATCTCCTTCGTTAGTATATGGTATTAAATAACTAATAATTGTATCCATGCAGACTAATGTATATAAATGCGATTGTACAGTTTTTGAGAATGAAATCGCTAAAAAGATATTTTTGCTGAACTTCTTTCTTTCTACATCACTTACCATCTTCAAATGACATTAATTTTGTCAAATATGCTGACGACCTTACTGTATCTTTGCCTATCAAATGTCAAAGTGACTGCTCTAAACTAAATGGCTTTCTGTCAGAAATCAGCCAGTGGTCCAAGGAAAACGGTCTTACCTTAAACCCCTCCAAATGCCAAACAGTCAATTTCACCTTGAGGCATAAATCCGACCTAAACAAACTGGTTGGCTGTCACGAGGTGTGCAACATAGATGGCACTGAAATAGAAACCAAGTCCGAAATTAAATACCTGGGCGCCATTCTATCTGCTGATCTCTCCTGTCCGTCTCATATCTTGGCGATTTCTAAGAAAATATTCCGTCTTACCTTCTACATCAAGAAGTTAAGACATTCTGGTATAACCCAACCCTTACTCCCACAATTCGTTAACTCTCGAATTCTGCCTATTATTCTCTATTGTTCCACCTTAGCTTTACCCGGGCTACTGAAGAAAGACTATAACATATTACGCAGGATGTTAAATGTTGTCAGCAGGGTAAGCAACGTGCCACTTAACCAGCTTGTTAACATTCTGGTTGACAGGCACATGGACTTATGTGAAAAATGGGCCAAATCCATTTTATCTAACTCACACCACCCTCTTCATTCACAACTCTCCCCTTGCATCTCATCAGATAAAACCAGAAGCCTATATAGAAAAATATATGCTCGTACTAGCAAGTACAAAAACTCAACCATACCCTACTTAGCTCGTGTTCTGTGTGATAAAGAAAGTATTAGGCGTGATACCTATAATTCATTCAATAGTCAGTAGGACAACTGGACCTCGTCTTTCCAACTCATATCATTTATAGGTACAACATTTTCTTTCTTTCTTTTCCTTTTCTCTCTCTCTTCCGTTATGTGATGCTTTATTTCTTTCTCCCGCTTAGGCCAGTAAATATGATAGCACCTACTTTTCTAACACCTTCAAACACTGTTCAACTTTGGCTTTTCTACCGACATGCCAATATGTTGTTGTCATAATGAATTGATATTTCCTTAATCTATGTAGAATTCTATTTATTGATAATGTACTAACTGGATGCCATACTGTAGTAAAAATGCTGAGAATTACATTCTGTATCACAAGTACTGTTTTGGAATAAAGCAAATTATTATTATTATTATTGTTCTTTTCCCTCTAATGTCCCAATGGGTGTATTCCACAATCTTCAACTGGATCTACGATTGCCCAAAAGCTCTCATTTCCTCCTCACACGATTTCTCGGGATGTCACCCTCTGCACGTCGCTCAACTTGTTATTTCCCCATTCATGTATTATTCGAGGCTATGCCTGGAGGGCAGTGTCACTCAACGTTCTTCTCAACGTGTGACCGATCTATCTATCTATCTATCTATCTATCTATCTATCTATCTATCTATCTATCTATCTATCTATCTATCTATCTATCTATCTATCTATCTATCTATCTATCTATCTATCTATCTATCTATCTATCTATCTATGTTTATTCACAGAGTTCCCTGTTGCTGACCCTTTCTGACCTGTGATTTGATCTTCAGTGTATATTGAAGACAAATGTTGATTAAAGTATGCGTTAGTCTTTTGGAAATGCTTTAGATGACGTCCTCATAAATACTCCGAATCACCCAGGAGCATCAATCTGACATTACTGTCGAAAATCTAAATTTTTTTCTTCGCACTGATTGGAGTAGATTTCCAAACCAATTTCAGATTAATAAAGGTCCTACCCTGTCTTTGAAATCTTCATCGGTACCACCTGTAGTTGAAACGATGACCTCTTCTGTCAATTTGTTGGTTTCCATCTGTAGGTCTTCGAGTTTATGTGACATCAGACATAAATCCAGATTTCTTATCCCTCCAAAGTATGCCCGTCTTCTCGTTCCCCACGGTTTGCAGCTTGTTCCAGTCAACCACAATTAGAATAGCACTGTCATATAGCTATTGAATGAGGTCAATAGACGTTTGAGGTACCGCATAGTGTTCAAGCAGTTTCCAAATTACTTTGCGGTCGATGCTGTTGTCCAAGGTTTTTACAAATTCTATGAAATTGAGGTAGACAGACAGGGAGATAGAGAGAATTGACTGTTATTTTATGCTCTTTTCGATGATGATTTAATCTTAAAGCAAAACTTACACTGGTTAGGACTCTCGCCGACCATGCACATGGTCCGAGGTTCGATCCCCTGCCGGCGCACACCCGATATCTATGGTCGGCCTGAAATTTGGGCTACCGATATCCATGCTGAAAACTCCATACTTGTACTGAAAATACTGTGTGGAATCAAGCTGTAATCAAAATAAAATAAAAATAAAATTAGGACTAGTGATTGTTTATTCAAGATAATTCTATGATTGCTACAGTTTATTTTCACCTGAAACCCAAATGATACCACAGCTAAAACTAATCAATTGGAAATTATTGATTATCTGCTATTTTGGAAGAAGAAATGAAATTTTCAGCCTTGAAGACACGTTTAATAAAGTGAAATAGAAGCAAATTAAAAATAGATAGGGGTGCGTTCTGATGAAGAGTCCCAAACTAGGCTGACGAAACAGCTAGCTGTCCAGTACTCCCAGTTTGTTTTCCAGTGGTTCTCTAACTGATGTCAGCTCATGATGAAATCCTCCAACCAACCAATCAAATAAAATCCCTACAAAACCAATACTTGAAAATAGATAGACAACCAGAAATGTCAATAAAAACGTTTGATTTGATCAGAAGACATTGACTGACACGTTCAAAGTTGAAAACAACTAACTGTGTGCTTTATTCAGAATAATAATAAAATTAAGGGAAATCTTTCAAACAAATTGATGTCATGACTATTTTAAGAAGATTGTTCATTTGACCTCAATTTCTTTTTGTAGATATAATAAAATAATTGCAGAAAATTTGAAAGAATGTTCTCTGAAAAGTCATTACTTACTGTCAAACAACTCAAGAATATTGATTAATATTTCATTAGTTGAACTTTTTAGAAAGCGGGTTTTTCTGGTGTTTGACGGGATTGGTTGTAAATCGTTTGAAAAACAGATAGATTTCGTCATTAACTGTTCCTAGTATGAATACGGGGATCTAGAGACACTGGAAAGAATCATCAAGAAAAGCATAATGGCATATCTGGAAAACAATAAAATGTTATCCAGAGCACAGCACGGCTTCCGAAGAAACCTCTCATACCGGTCAAATCTCCTGACTGCAAGAGAAAGCTGGGTCAAATCAAGGGACAACAAAAGACCTGTTGACGTCGTCTTCATAGACTTCAGCAAGGCCTTTGATAAAGTACCTCACAAAAGACTACTCATGAAGTTGGAAAGTCTTGGTATCAAAGGTAGATTACTAAAGTGGCTTGGGGAATTCCTCATAGGTAGGAGGCAGAGGGTTAAGACAGCAGTACGTAGTGGAGTGCCACAAGGCACGGTACTCGGACCTATCCTATTTATTTTGTATATCAGTGAGTTATCTCTGCTCACCGACTCCCCTATGGTTCTATACGCAGATGACTTACAAATTTGGAGAGAGCTGAAGGGCAACAGTGATACGTCCACGTTGCAAGAGAACCTCAACAAATTGTCAGAGTGGTCCATAGAATGGATGCTCCCGATCAGTGTGGCAAACTGTGCAACCATGCGCATCGGACAAGCAAGCATCAGCTCCTACGAACTAGAGGGAATACCACTTCCATCAGTTCAGACTCACTTGGACTCAGGTGTCATATTTAGCCACGACTTAAAAACTACAGCACAGTGTCGTGTGGTGGCTGCACGCAGTTTCAGATCCTTATGGGCAATACGCAGAGCCTTTACTAAAACTACCAGAGATATGTTCATCTCCTTATATACATCTCTGGTGAGGTCAAGACTGGAAAACTGTATCCAGACAGCCAGTCCTTGCCTTAAAGGGGACTCACACCTTCTAGAAAGGATTCAAAGGAGGGTAACACGTATGGTTCTCGGCATGACTAACTTATCATACGAGGAAAGACTAGACAGTTTAAATCTCTTCTCACTGTCATACCGTAGGCAGAGAGGAGATATAATCACAATGTTTAAAATTTTAAATAATGACTATGGACCTGACCTATTCTCGCTTTTCCTTCCCACCAGGAGGTCGGAACACCTTAGAGGACATAGCAGGAGATTTCAAAAGCCAAGAAGAAATCATATTGCTGTTGGGTACTGGTTCTCACATCGAGTCATAAACTCTTAGAACCGACTCCCAGAAGAAGTAGTGTCTGCAACCTTAACTGATTCGTTCAATAAGGGTTTGGACAACCACAGAAATTTACTAGAAAAGGATTAGCATAGGCTCCAAGCCTTCCGTCCTCAACCAATAAATCTGAAATCTGCATTGCACTCAGCTCTCTTGCATCACCTTCAAGGATGAGGGTGTGAAGACTACAGTCTTCCTTTCAAAATGTTCTAGTGTGACCACACTTTCATAGCCTCTGCCAGGTAAGTCGTATTCACCGGATTCAAATGGCTAGGATTTTCCTCACAATAGTGGAAGGGCGAATTTCAACCTCTGGCAGCCCCCACTCAGACTGGTGGACATTCTGGTCTACGTAAGAGAGCTGCAAACCAATGGTGTATACATGAGTTCCAGTATCTGAAGGGATTGAACGGCGTCTGAACCAGCTTCGGTCATCGGAAACCATGTGAACATAGTTCCTAATGCCACTCTACTGCCCTGTGGGTCAGACTTCAAGTCAAAGGTTTGGGTTGTGGTGCCTCTTTAAGACAACCACCTCCTTCGGTCTAGTCAGCTGGGCAGCATCTTAACCCTTGCATAAAACATCAGATTTTGTCTGTCTCATCTCTTAGTACCTAGAAGACCTAGATTTCGCGGATGATTCATGTTTAATGTCACACAAAATTGAAGATTTACAAGCGAAAACCGACAAACTGGTCGAAGAGGCCGGCAGCAAAGACAGGACTCCAGGTGAACATAGACAAGACCGAGGTTATGAAAATAACCAACCAACAACAACAACAAAGCAGCAGCAACATCCAGCGCCAATCACCATCAACTGGAGGGATTTGAAAGAGGTTACTTCATTCACTTATCTAGGGAGCATTGTCTCAACTGCAGGCAGGTGGAACGGACGAGGATGTCAAATCGAGAATCGGGAAGGCGAGAAACACATTCATCAACCTGAAACCAATCTGGAAATCCTCGTCACTCAGTCTGCATCAACAACAAAGTGATTCGGATTTTCAATACAAACGTGAAGTCAGTCAGTTCTTCTATACGGATGGATCAGAAACTTGGCCAGTGTGTCACACAGAATATTTCCAACAGCCTGTTGCACACCTTTATCAACAACTGTCTTCGCTCTATACTGAAGATCAGATGGCCGGCCAGAAAGAATCACCAACAAGAAACTATGGGAACGAACGAAACAAGAACCAATCGCTCAACAAATATGCAGGAGAAAGTGGAGATGGATTGGACACACTTGGTGAGGAGGCCGCTGGGTGACATCGCGCGTCAGGCCAATGCTCGAGTGGAACCCGAAAGGGAAGTGGCGAGTGGGACGTCTAGGGGTGACATGGAGGAGATCGTGTGAAGAAGAGTTGAAACAGTATGGACTAACATGGATGCAAGTGAAAAGTACAGAAGAAGACCGAAGCAAATGGAAACATGTAGTTGAAGCCCTATGTTCCACTAGGAACCCAAGGGAACAATAATAATTATAATAATCTCTTGGTGTCCATAGTATATCAGGTTTGTGTTTCAGTATTATTAATAATAATGATGATAATAATAATAATAAAAAACTTGATTTCCTCTTCACATATAATCTCCTCCATGTCACTGTAGGACACATGCTCAGACAATCCCTTCCCATTCATGTTCTACTCAATGGCCTGGAATATTATGCCACTGAAATGCCTTCTCAGCTTATGTCTAATCCATCTTCATTTCATTCTGCACATTTCTTGTGCACCAGCGTTCTTTGCTGCTGACTTATCCTTTCTGGCTAATGAAAGACTACAGTACCATTGTTGGAGGAACTGCCAGAGACCAGAAATCACTTAGCGAACTGTTTCATCCCATCTCGAAACCCTTCATCACTTGGCAGTCGTGAATTTGACCTTGTTAAAATACAGTTACTTGAAAAATTGAAATTTCTGTTAATTCGCTATCTGACACAACCACCTGTCCGAAATTATCAGCAAATGTCCTCTTTTCAACTCTACAGCTGTTCAGTTCTCTATGTGACGTCTAAGGTTCCAATTCCTCTCCACCTATTTCACTATGGACGGCTGGCTACTGTGTCATCAGTCGTCACAGTAACTCACCTCTTGAACTAAGTTCGAACACCACCACCACCACCAACAACAACAACAACAACAACAACAGCAGACATGTCCACTCGTTATGCAATCGATCTAGAGATAAAGTTGTTGATCAATATCCATAGTATAAGCAGATGTTTAACTATAGTTAACTGCCTAATTGAATTGGAGCTCGGATCTCAACTAGTAAAGAGGAAATGTGAAATTTAAAGGACTAAAAGTAGCTGATCAGCCACACGACGTGGATTCTGAGTTCATTTCCTAACCGATTCATTCTTAAACCTCAAATAGCCCGGAAAAACAGATTGGAAGTGAGGCTAGCAAACTCCATGTTGCAGAGAGAAACATGTCCACCGCTAGTAAAACTTCAAAGTTATAGCTTGAAGTTTTATATTTCACTCAGAATGCAAAGCAATTGGAGAAAATGAAAAACTTAGCTATTACATTGAGTCCTGAGTACAAGAACACCAAGGATACTTCCCTATAGATGAAACTAATAGAGTAGATAATGGAAATACCAATAAATAGAGTTCAAAGTTCTATTAAAATTAAAATTACACAATTATAATTAGGTATTAGTCTACTAATTTAATAATTCCTATTGTAGCATTAAGAACACAATATTCAGCGAAGATACTCCTTTCAATGAATTTATTATCAAGCTGTACAATCGTATATATATGGTTTATTTTATAAAAATTATATCCGGTGAGGGAATTAGTTCAAAGGTGTGAATACATGAAATAATAATAGTATGAAATGCAATTAAAATATTTGTGATTATAATCATAGTTTAATGTCAAGTGGCAAAATAATTAATGTCGTATATAGAATAATACATAAGGTGTATAGATTTTGGAAAGGGGTACATAATTATAAGATTAGTAGACGAATATAAAATGTTACATAACATGGTGTGAAATTTGATAAGATAAAAATAAAAATATAAAAATTAATAATTTTGGGTTTAAAATGTCAAGTGGGTCAAGTGGAAAAGATTCAGAGTGAGAATAGTAATAATAATAATGATAATAATATTAATAATAATCGTAGTAATAAGGGAAGAGTACATAGAATAACTAAATAAACAAAATAAATAAATGTCTATCCCTCTACGGCCAAGGCAGAAGTAGGGATTGTACATACTTCTTTTGTACACAAAGGTTTGGCTTAAAGTCATGAATTGCCAAGGCCTCAGCTGTCTTTAGAAGTCTGTAACGAAGAAAACGCAGGAAGTTAGCATGGATTCAATATATGATCTTAAAATCATGGTCAGGGTTGACAGAGTGACAGAAGTCGATCAGGTGCTCCAAAATAGAGCTTCGCACACACTTCCTTTCTCCCTTGTAAAACCATGCTGGAATATGTTCTCGTATCTGTGTGGAAAGCGTCCTCTGACTACGGCCAATGTAACTTGCTCCACAAGAGCAGGTGAACTGATAAATGCACATGGAGGCGGCCAGATGGGGGAGCTTATCTTTTACAGAGGTAGAGAACAACTTGCGGCTAGTGAACGTGATATGTAATTTTGCTGCATAGAACGTCTTACTGACTGATTTAGAGAGACGGTTGTTTTGAGCATATCTGAAGCTTGATCACCTTTGAATTCCAAGTTCATGAATAAGGTTTTCTTTGAAACTGCGTCGGTGACCAGTTTAGACTGCTTATCTTTCATGTTGCTGTCAATAAATCGGTTAGGGTAACCGTTTTCTGCAAGGGTGGCTTTTAAGAAGTCAAGTTCCGAGTCAACGGAATCAGAACTACAAATTTTCCTTATCCTAGAGCAGAGCGAATGAATTAAGTTCCTTTTCCTGGAAATAGGCACCCAACTGTAAAAATTAGTTAGTTGTCCGTTCCAAGTACGTTTCCGGTGGATAGATCTTTTGAGATCCGTCAATACATCTACTAAGGCATACATCAAGAAAGGGAATACTTAGTTCGGACTCCTTTTCTACGGTGTATTGTAAAGAAGGATGGCAGTTGTTGGAAGCGAACAAGACATCATCAAGAATTACATTTTTATCGCAGATAACGAAAGTGTCGTCTACGTATCGCTTATAAATGTCAAAATGACCGATGGTTTGACTACGTTGAGAATTTTCAAGCTTAGCCGTAAAACAATCAGCCAACAAGGGACCCAGTGGTGATCCCATGGCAATGCCGTCTCTCTGTCTAAAGATCTCATTATTGAAGGTGAACTGAACATTCAACGTGCATCTCAATAAAAGCTCTTTGAGGTAGATGGTCGGCAGTCCTATTTCTGAACTATGTGTATCAATATAATCACAAAAGTAGCAAATAGTTTCCATGAGAGGAACATTGGTAAATAGCGACGTCACATCTAATGAGAACAGGATTTTGTCTGAGACATTGAAATCTTTAATGCAATCAATAAATTTAAACGTATCATCAATGGAAAATTTAAATACTTGCCTTCTGACTGGTTCCAGTATTTCGGCTAGCCATTGAGCGATTCCGTCGTAAGGAGAACCCGCCATATCGAGGTTAGTCCACTAACAAAGAGAAATTTGACTAGACTACTCATCACTCTATTTATCAATAATATATTCATTGGAAGCAGTACTTTTGGTAGAGTGTGGAATTCTCAGCATGTAGTACAGTACTGCAAAGAGTTTATTATTATTATTGTTTCCTTTAATTCCTAGAGGAACATAGGGCTTCAGCCGTGCGTCTCCATTGAGCTCGGTTCCCTGCTAGACTCTTCACCTGGCTCCATGTCTGACCACACGTTTTCATCTCTTCTTCACATCACCTCCTCCTGCGTGTCACCCTTGCACTGACGACCAACTCGCCGCTTCCCTTTCGGGTTCCACTCGAGCAATGGCTTGTCTAGTGTGATGTCACTTGATGGTTTGTTTCCTCAGAGTATGGCCAGCCAATCCATCTCCATTTCTTCCTGCCTATTTGTTTCACAATCGGTTCCTGCTGAGTTGGTTCGCTCATTGCCAGAGATCTCTGTTGCTGATCTTTTCTGGCCAGTCATCTGATCTTGAGTTGCATTGCGCGAAGACAACTGTTAATGAAGGTGTGTAGTTTGTTTGATGTGCTCTTTATGACGCGCCAAGTCTCTGATCCGTATAGTAGCACTGACTGACTTCACATTGGAGTTGAAAATCCGGATCTTATCTTCGTTTTGATTCTGAGTGCTGTTGACCTCCACACAGACATGAGAGTAGTGAAAGCTTGTCTTGCTTTCCCGATTCTTGCTTTGATATCCTCGTCGGTTCCGCCCCCCTGTAGTTGAAACGATGTTTCCCAAGTCGGTAGGTATAGGAGTTTGTTTCTTTCAGGTTCCTCCTATTTATGCTGGTTGTTGTCTGTTGCTGTTGTTGCTGTTGGTGGTGTTGCCCAGGAATCTTCAACACCTCTGTTTTCTCTATGTTCACCTGAAGTCCTATCTTCTCTGTATTCTTCTTCCGCCAACTTTTTGCTTTTCGCTTGCATATCTTCCAGTTTGTGGTAAATCAGACATATGTTTGTGATCGGCGAAGTCCAGATCCTCCAAGTTCATTTTTTCGTGAGTCCATTTTATGCCTGTTTCCTCATTGACCGCTGTTTGTCGCATTATCCAGTCTACTGCAATCACGAAAATCATTGACGATAGTAGGCAGCCAGCTTGTCTTACTCCTGTCCTCACTTTGCAAAGAGTTTACAAAATGTAAGAGTAGGGAGTAAATGATACCAAATCTTTTTTAACTCCCTTAGCTTTACAGTTAGACAGAATATCTTTCTAGAGTTTAAGGCAATGTAGGAAGACCAGGAAAGATCAAGGTAAAGGCATAATCTAAGATATTTAATATTCGACTAACTTAATTTCAACTTCACTGTCTTCTGTATTACACGAATCATGAAGTAGTTGTGCTCCCCAAGCTCCCGATTAGAGAACATTTTTTTATCCCTTTACATTCCCAGTGGAACATAGGGCTTCAAGCTAGAGGCTTGAAGTTTCGGTAGCAGTGGTGTTTGTTTATTTTTACGGGTTGGGGTTGCTTGCCTCATGCCCCAACCTTCACTCTTTGTCAGTCTCATTAATGGCTTAGTGAGGTAAAGGAGTGCGTCAGTAGCCGGGGAACGAACCCCGAACGGGCAAAGTTCAACAATAGCGTACCAAGGGATACGAAGTCACGGGTGATCTTCAGCCAAATGACGTATATTTAAAAGAAAAATGCATGAAAACACATTACACAGGTTATCTTTCCCTGATATGACTTAAAATTACGTCAATGTTATAATGAGGAGTTTCAGTTGCTAAGTTAGACTAGTTTCTGTACATGTGTATTCACTGAGGTGACTAAAGATGAGCTGTGTTTTGTGAATTATTTATCTCTCTTATCCAGTTGTGTAGTCTTCCCGAAAAGCCTTCGACTGAATTACTATGGTTTCCAGTAAGAGGATCGACGACTACTTACCAGGAAAATGTGGAAAAGAAAACAAATTAAAATTAATGACATCAAGTCTAAATTTATCCCTAGGCGTAACCTAACCTTAACCCTGATCCTAACCCTAACCCCAATACTTACCTTAATCCTAATCCTAACGAGCTATTAACACATTGTCCAAACAGTACTTAAAAACATGATCTGGGTGAAATTTGCTGCTTAGCTGTGATGAATAGCGTTGATATTTCAGTTATGAAAATGACAGGTGCCGTCAGCCGACGACTTGCATGCATTCAAGGTCATTGGATCTTTCACACTCCTGAGACGCTATTGTTGAACTTATCCCCTCTGAGCCACCTGTGTGGTTAGTGAGCATTGTACTTCTGCCTATTATCCTGCCTATTATTCTCTATTGTTCCCCCTTAGTTTTTCCCGGGCTACTGAAGAAAGATTATAACATATTACGCAGGATGTTAAATGTTGTCAGCAGAGTAAGCAACGTGCCACTTAACCAGCTTGTTAATATTCTGGTTGACAGGCACATGGACTCATGTGAAAAATGGGCCAAATCCATTTTATCTACCTCACACCACCCTCTTCACTCACAACTCTCCCCTTGCATCTCATCAGGTAAAACAAGAAGCCTATATAGAAAACTATATGCTCGCACCAGCAAGTACAAAAACTCAACCATACCCTACTTAGCTCGTGTTCTGTGTGATAAAGAAAGCATTAGGCGTGACACCTATAATTCATTAAATAGTCAGTAGAACAACTGGACCTCATCTTTCCAACTCATATCATGTATAGGCACAACATTTTGTTTCTTTCTTTTCCTTTTCTCTCTCTTTCTCTTTTTTTCCGTTATGTGCTGCTTTGTTTCTTTCTCTCGCTTACGCCAGTTAATAAGACAGCTTCCACTTTTCTAACACATTCAAACACTGTTCAGCTTTACCTTTGCTACTGACATGCCAATGTATTGTTGTAATAATGAACTGTGGTTTCCTCAATCTATGTAGAATTCTATTTATTGATAATGTACAAACTGGATGCAATACTGTAGTAAAAATGCTGAGAATTCCATTCTGTATCACAAGTACTGTTTTGGAATAAAGCAAATTATTATTATTATTATTCTGCGCCATCGACGCACCGATTAGAGAACATACTTATCCCAAAATCATTCACCTAAGCTACAAATATTCTCCATTCTCCATCTACAAGAATCATGGAAAAGAGTCAGTTAATGTACCTCATGTTTGTGTTTGAAAGTGAAATCAACAATTTGACATTTGAAGTGATTTAAACTTAAGACGTATTCAACAAAGACCAGTGAGTAATTTCTGATAAAAATCGATTTATTTTGGAATAATCTAATAGAGAAGTAACCGGGATGGAAACAGACAAATCATTGGCATACTTAACAAACTTGGCTTCTTTGGTATTAGATGGTTGGGAGCAATCGGCCACAGGAAGCCTTGGACATAGGTTTTGTGCTAGTTGGCACTCATCACCAAGGTGTATCTGCAATCTTGAAGGAACTGATGTCCCTTCTGAGATTCGAACCCGCGTCACCCAGTGCGGCAGTCAGAGACGTTACCACTGAGCTATTCAGGCTCGCGACTGACCTCCTGTAGGACTGTATTGGATATTTTTGATTGCCCACTAGTCAGTAACTAGTGTAATGTGTCTAGTGCAATGTGACCACCATGCTAGGTAGCTCGCCAACTCAGTGCACTGTGAATTGTTGGTATTAGATGGTTGGAGGTTGGTTGCAAACATGACTGATAGAATTCAGTCTGCACCGAAGATAGGACTAGACACATTACACTAGTTACTGACTAGTGGGCAATCAAAAATAAACTTGGCTTCATCATCAGAATGAGGCAATTTTTTTAAGGGGATTGTCTAGAGAGCTCAATAACATAACAAGTATGTGAATGAAAATTAAAGTTAATGAGATGATAGTGTAACAGTACATCATAAAATATAGAGTAATGTGTTATATTGTATTTAATTGGTG
>OX235272.1:128873059-128917193 GCA_944472155.2 Trichobilharzia szidati | reverse complement strand
GTCACGTATCAAGCCACTTAGTGGCATGGTGGTTACATTGTAAACTTGACTGATAGAATTCAGTCTGCACCAAACAAAGGACTATCCGCATATTACTAGTTACTAATTGCTGTCCTATCAAAGTATGGAGAAGATTAGTTGAAGAGGAAACGAAACCTCCATCGGCGGTCATGAAGCCAGTTGGAATGAAGACGTTGACTCTGAAGCCTTATGTTCTCCTCGGAACCCAGCGAATGAATAATAATGGCTTCATCTCCAGGAATGCTGAATAATACAGCGATGGATTAAGTTGTAAAGAGGAGAAAGGCAGCGTCCTTGTAAAACAATATAGAAAACATGAAAGGAAGGTGAAAATGAGCAGAATAAAAAGAACTTATGTCAAATGTTAATTTCAGTGTAAGACTTCTGTATTTCGCCTTCGCTTTATACCATCTTGTTAAATAATAAGTTCTGCTGCCAAATACTACCGTGCCCTCCTACTACATTCGGTGTCGACATCCTATGGACTACAACTTTTGAAGAAAGAGAGAGACATTCACAACTTCCTGAGGAATTTCGAAATAGTTGTTGTGTTCCTAGATGTCCAACATTCAGTGGCGAAGACAATGACACTGTTGAGACGTCGGTCAGAAGCTTACTATGACACTTTATCTGGAGTTGATGCAGAGATGTTGTAGTAGCTGATCGTTGAGTGACAGACAGACAGGAGGCGATGCAGAAGTTTAAGAACCTTCAGATTTATACTACTGGAGATCCATTGGTTTTAGGAATAACACTGATGATAAGTCTTTTCCGATGTACGTCAGCGAACTTAGACGAAGATACGAAGGCTGAGTTGTTAACCTCCAAGTTTACGGAATCTTTCTTCACTGTAATTGCTCATCAATCCTAGTTAATGAATGTAGCCCAACTTATTGACATGAAGGAACTGGTGAGAATAAAATGGCAGTTGTTAATGTGCGCGACAGTCATCCTAGTGAGCAAGGCATGCCAACAAACTGGTAACATGGTATAAGTGATCAAAAATGATGAGTGCAGAATGAGATGTCAGGTAACCAAAGAGGAGTAAGACAGGCTGATAAATTTTTTGTTCGATATAGTAGAAGTTGTTGTTGCTTCTGAGTAGTGAGTAGTATATATCTCTCATAGTTATGATTTAGATTGATTTATTTTACGAAATATATACAAATGACTCATAACAACATCTTGTTTAATCTTATTATTTATTCGATCGTTCTTCTTGAAATAATAATGAAAATAGATGTGGTGTGAACATTTAGTGATGTGTGAATTCTCTATCTCTCCAGTGGTGGCTTCCTCTCCGCGAGATATATATGAAATGGAGAATGAGTCTAGTATTCATTTCCTCAATGTGAACTTATCATGGAGGACCGATGGAACTCTGAAGAGATTTATCGATTTATCGAAAGCTGTCACGGAATGGTCAACTGACAAATTTCTACAGCTGTGTACCCATTGATCGAAAACGAAACCTCGTCCGATCGCTTGCCACTCGCATTTGACGTATATGTGGAGGATGAGTTAAATCTTTTGAGGAAAATCCTAATATAAAATGGATTTCCAACACGTTTTATAGACAAGAATATACATTCAAATCCTAAAAAACGTGACTTATCAACCGTACCCAAGAAAATACTTTACATGAGCTTGGAATTCAAAGGATACTTAGCTTCCGATATCATAAAACGAAGCATATCACAATCCCTGAAAAGAACATTCCCTGCTGCATCTCTGAGAATAGCCTTTACTAGCCGACCATTACTGTTCAATAACCTGAAGGACAGGATCCCAATGTTGACCAACTCTATGTGTGGAGCTAGGTTTATCGGTCGTTCGACACGAGTTTTGTCCAAGAAGGTGCAAGAACACTATCCTGCATGGTAGTTAGGAAGAGGTGGAAGTGGAGCAATAAGAGGCGCGATCATTGAACACCTGGTCGATAATGATCACCCTGTCTCTATAGCCTCTGTCTTTAAAGTCATCTACTAGGCAAAAAGTGATTTACCCAAATCCCTTCGTACCCGACTCATCTGTATTGCTAAAGCCATCTTTGACTATGGAAACAGAAAAGCAAGATCTTTGTATACACAGAAAGTTCGTTCAACCCCTCCAACTTTCATGGTCTTAATCCCAATATGCTAAAGTATGGTAATCCCTAATCATATTTTAGCTCTACCAATTTTTCATTTTGTCTATTCAGTTTGTATACTCTTCCTTTATTACGTCAATTTTTACTATTACTATTCTCACTTTGAACTGTCCCCGGTATTATTTCACTTGTTCCACTTGTCATTCTAAATCAATTCTGTCTCGGGACATTAAATTCTACGTTATCAAATTTCACACAACATTACGTAACGTTTTTATTTTATTCGGTCTGCCTACTAATCCTATAATTACACACATCTTCCAATTTCTATCCATCCTGTGAATTATTCTATCACGGAATATCCGTATTGGATCATAAGATTATTAAAAAGACAGTTGCAGCGAAGAAAATTTTCTTTTCGACGAAGTCATCATCTAGGCTGTACATTCGTGTATTTATATCAAATGGATGGGAAAGTTCCAGAATAATTTCCGGTCAAGGGTCAAATTAATAAAATTACAACTAGGAATTAAAATGCCATAACAAACAGGGGTGAGATGGATAAAACTCAAACAAACTAGCATTATAATTACGGAGAAGATTGACATATTGTGCAATTGGGGGTTAGAAATGTAGAACTAACAAAAATAGACAGGATGTTTGAATAAAATATCTAGTGGGATCATAACTAAGGTGACGAATAATTGTTTATGCAATCAGGGATTAAATATGTAGAAATAATGAAATGACAAAATAGACAGGAAGTTCGGATATGAAAATATAACAGTGTAAATAGGGATTAAGAAAAACTTAAAAATTACGTGGAAACACAGGAAGTTTGGATAAGAAAGGTAATGGGATTGTCACTACTAAAACAATTACTTGTTTATGATGGCCATGGCAAGGACAGGGGTTGGACGTATTTCTTTTGGATACAAAGCGTGGGTTTGAGATTTTGGATAGCTAGTGCCTCAGCTATGCCCAGATGTCTTAATTTCACTCTCGAAAGTTAACCACAGGAGTGTTAGTCAGTATTATAAACATTTTGGGACTAGACAGCCGTTCTCAATAGTATATCTTCAAAATCCAACGTAATATCAGTGCATTCTACTGATGTGTCTAAAAATGTACGAAATTCCTTTGTCACACCTAAAAGAAATCATTCTTTCAAGATTGATCACAGAATAATATCAGTTAGAGAACTACTGAAAACTACCAGATAGTACTAGAGAACTGGCTGTTTCGTCCCCGTTGGAGACTTTTCATCCGTATGCATTCATGACTCCCAGAGCTAGGGATCAGACCTTGTGGGATTCAATAGTTTTTTATAACTTAAGTTAGAAAATTTTTTCTTTATTTTATTTTGTTCCTTTACGTTCCCAGTGAAACATAGGGCTTCAAGCTAGACCTTTGAAGTTTCGGTAGCACTGATGTTAATGTTTACGATATGAGATTGCATGCCTCTTGCCCAACCTTCCCTCTTTGCCATCCCTACTACTGGCTTAGCTAAGTTTAAGAGTGACTCGGCTGGGAATCGAACCCCGGACCATTTGTGTGGTTAGCGGGCTTTCTACCGCTGAACTATCGACGCAGCAAGTCAATTCCTTCTAAGTTTTGAAATCAATCATCGAAGCCAAAACAAATCATAACTTAAAAATTCTTCATTTAAGAACACAAGATATTCAGCGAAGAGACTCCTCTTTTCAACGAATTTATTATCAAGCTGTATATATATATATATATATATATATATATATATATATATATGGTTTTCAAGAAATTATATCCGGTGAGGCAATTGAATCAAAGGTGTGAATACATAAAATAATAATAATAGTATGAAATACAATTAAAATTAAAATGTTTGTGATTATGATCATAGTTAAATGTCAAGTAGCAAAACAATTAGTGTCATATGTAGAATAATTCATAAGGTATATAGATGTTGGGAAAGGGAGCATAATTGTAGGATTAGCAGGCTAATTTAAAACGTTACATAACATGGTGTGAAATTTGATAAGATAGAATTCAATATTGTAAATATAAAAATATAAAAATCAATAATTTTAGGTTTAAAATGTCAAGTGGGTCAAGTGAAAAAGATTCAGAGTGAGAATAGTAATAATAATAATGATAATAATAATATTTGTAGTAATAACTAAATAAACAAAATAAATAAATGTCTATCCCTCTACGGTCAAGGCAGAAGTAGGGATTGTACATACTTCTTTTGTACAAAAACGTCTGGCTTAAAGTCATGAATTGCCAAGGCCTCAGCTGTCTTTAGAAGTCTGTAACGAAGAAAACGCGGGAAGTTAGCATGGATTCTACATATGATCATAAAATCATGGTCAGGGTTGACAGAATGACAGAAGTCGATCAGGTGTTCTACAATAGAGCTTCGCACACACTTCCTTTCTCCCTTGTAAAACCATGCTACTGGAATATGTTCTCGTATCGTGTGGAAAAAAAAAGCATACAGTTACGATTGTACAGCTTGACAAATACTTGCCGAAGACATTGGCTAGGGGTCGCGCTATGTCATGAATTGGCAGAAGTTAGAATTCATGGGCCATTGGATCGGGTCCCAGTGGCTTAATGGTATACGAGCTCGCCTTGTAACCAGAAGGTGCTGGGTTCGAACCCTGTCGGTGGGTGCGTACTGATGAAGAGTCCGAAACTAAGACGAAACAGCTGTCCAGTACTCCCAGGTTTTCCAATGGTTCTCTAACTAATGTCAGCTCATGATTAAAATCCTGTAACTGATAATAAATTCGTTGAAAAGAGTCTCTTCGCTGAATATTGTGTTCTTAATTCTTCATTGCACACGTTGAATATTTCGATTTTTTATAGAAAGTTTACTTTGTTGTTTTGACCTTTGTTAAAATTGTTAAAATTTGACCCTTCACTTCTCAGATAGATAAACGGACATACACCAACACACACACACACACGTAGACGCATACATGCATAAACACTCACTGGTGTGTGTGTTTCAAAGTAACAAAATGAACCCTATACACTAATCGGTGAATACCTACTTACATTACGAATAGTAATAATAATAATAATAATATAACCATACGTCAAAATATCATTAAGTGGAATATGATTAGATATTGTGTACAGATTATTGATGTATATTGACCGGCTGAAGGTCAAGCCACACCGAATGTTTTTCACTAAAATATCGATTTAATATATTTGAATTAGCAGCGAATAGGCCTGATATCATACTAATTCAAAAGTCTACAAGAGCGAACCGTCAAGATGGTAGAAAAGACCGACAGCCAGAACAGGGTTTCAAGTGAATATATAAAAAGTAGAGATGAGGTAGCATCGTTCCCACCAACTGCAGGCACCACGGATGAGAATGTAAAAGTTTAATAATTTCCATTGTAGCATTAAGAACACAATATTCAGCGAAGAGACTCTTCTCAACAACGAATTTATTATCAAGCTGTACAATCGTATATATATGGTTTTATTTTATAAAAATTATATCCGGTGAGGGAATTAGGTCAAAGGTGTGAATACATGAAATAATAATAGTATGAAATGCAATTAAAATATTTGTGATTATAATCATAGTTTAATGTCAAGGTGTATAGAATTTTGGATAGGGGTACATAATTATAAGATTAGTAGACGAATATAAAATGTTACATAACATGGTATGAAATTTGATAAGACAGAATTCAATATTGTAAAAGCATTTCTTTTTAGATTTCCAATGACAAGTGGGACAAGCGCCAACAATTCAAAGTGAGAATAATACTAATAATCGTAGTAATAAGGGAAAGGTACGTAGATTAACACGAAAGATAAACAGTCTAAACTGGTCACCAACCCAGTTCCAAAGAAAACCATATTCATGAACTTGGAATTCAAAGGTGATCAAGCTTCATATATGCTCAAAACCGTCTCTCTTAATCAGTCAGTAAGACGTTCTTTGCAGCAAAATTACATATGACGTTCACTAGCCGCAAGTTGTTCTCTACCTCTGTAAAAGATAAGCTCCTCCGTCTGGCCGCCTCTATGTGCATCTATCAGTTCACCTGCTCTTGTGGAGCAAGGTACATTGGCCGTAGTCAGAGGACGCTTTCCACACAGATACGAGAACATATTCCAACATGGTTTTACAAGGGAGAAAAGAAGTGTGTGCGAAGCTCTATTTTAGAACACCTGATCGACTTCTGTCACTCTGTCAACCCTGACCATGATTTTATGATCATATATTGAATCCATGCTAACTTCCTGCGTTTTCTTCGTTACAGACATCTAAAGACAAATGAGGCCTTGGCTATTCATTCATGACTTTAAGCCAGACCTTTGTGTACAAAAGAAGTATGTACAATCCCTACTTCTGCCTTGGCCGTAGAGGGATAGACATTTATTTATTTTGTTTATTTAGTTATTCTATGTACTTTTCCCTTATTACTACGACTATTATTAATATTATTATCATTATTATTATTACTATTCTCACTCTGAATCTTTTTCACTTGACCCACTTGACATTTTAAACCCAAAATTATTAATTTTTATATTTTTATTTTTACAATATTGAATTCTATCTTATCAAATTTCACACCATGTTATGTAACGTTTTATATTAGCCTGCTAATCCTACAATTATGCTCCCTTTCCCAACATCTATACACCTTATGAATTATTCTACATATGACACTAATTGTTTTGCTACTTGACATTTAACCATGATTATAATCACAAACATTTTAATTGTATTTCATACTATTATTATTTCATGTATTCACACCTCGACCTAATTCCCTCACCGGATATAATTTTTATAAAAAAAACCATATATATACGATTGTACAGCTTGATAATAAATTCATTGCTGAAAAGAGTCTCTTCTCTGAATATTGTGTGCTTAATGTAAAAGTTAACAAAGATCAGGAAAGTATGACATACAGGCGTTCTTTATTTTGAAATCAGTATAAAACTCTACGGCATTGAACACGAGGGAACAAGCTCCGGATATTAAACACTGCTTGTGTAAAGATCAAAGACTTGGTGAAGCACGAAAAGCACATGAAACCAACTTCAGACTTTCATCAATAGTTGTGTAATGACAGAAGACAACGGCCAGGCAACAGACTGTTGATTGAGAAAATCAAGAGATATTTATAGATTTTAATGTACATTATTGTCAGTGGAGAAGCAACGTTTTCTGATTGGTTGTTCTAAGTGACAGAGACAATGTTGAGCGCGAAACCTATGACTTGCTTTGTTGTTAACAACATAATTCTAGGCTCTTTTATTTCTCTCTTATTTTGTATTCTATAGTGAACTCCTTCTTAAACATACTTAGCTACCTAAATTATTAACATTGGCTTCCTTTTTTGTACTTTACTCTATTCCTTCTTTTGTGTATCTACTGGTTCCGACTATATTAGCACTATGAGTATTACACAATTGTCCTGTCATTAACCATCATGTAATTATTAGTTTTGTGGTTGTTTTTCTTATTTTCTTATTTTCGGCGATATTAACTGACAATCTTGGTTGTGAACGCCCTTATCACCATCTTAAAATTTTGTATTATGCAGGATTACTCACACTACGACTACAAACACTGCATTAGACCTGACAATAAAAAACAAAACAACAACCCTGAAATGTTATTTTATGATTGTTTAGTGTTGTTTCAACCAAATTAACTGATCATCTTGGCGATAAACATTCTTAAATATCATTTCATAACTTCTTGTATGACTATAGCTTTACTGTCACCAGGCATAATCACATCATAGCTTCCACTACCCAATACTGAGATATTATTTTATGTTGTTTATTTTCCTTTCTACTTCTTGGTATTTTTTCGCATTTTTTAAAATTTTATTTTGTGTTTTTTTTTGCTGTTGTTGTCTTTATATTTAATTTTTTTGAAATACTCCTTTTAAACGTTGGATAAAATTAGATGGAAATATTGTAGATATGTGCTGAAAATTCCACACTGTACCACTAGTACAGTTTCTGGAATTAAGCAAATTCTTATTATTATTTTCTTGCTGAAGGTTATTCTGTACTGCTAGTGACAGTTTCTCAGAAAGTTAAGCCATATATCTGCGAATCGTATTTGCACACGTTAAGTCTTCTATGATTGGTTGGTGAGTTCCTCAAGGTTAAGCTTCGTTATTGTTTTTTTTTCTCATGACGCCGATTCGGGACATAACATTGGCGTTAACTGTTGTCTACAATTTTTGGCTTTCAGCCAGCTCTCACCAAAGTTGTGCTTTTAATCTATACTGGAGGTCGAATGGTCAACTAGAAAGGATAAGCGCTAAGGAACCAACCGAGAACTTAGTCCCCCTAACAAATATGCAGAAGAAAACGGAGATGAATTAGACATACTCTGAGGAAACCGTTGAGGGACATTACGCGCTAGACACACCAACCTCAGCACCCCCCCACACACTCCTAATAAGAAATTGCAAATTCGGTGTGAATTTGAGGGTAACATGAAGGAGGTCGCGTGATTAAAAAGCGGGAAGCTCATGAGCAATCATGGGGCTAGGTCATAAAGGCTGCAGTGAACCAGGTGAAATGAAGATGTGCTGTTACAGCTCTATGTTTCACTGGGAACCTAGGGGAATACTAATAATACAATTAATAATAAAGCATCTGTACAAGAAGCCAACAGACATGTCAACCTGAGACCAAGCACTTCGGTCCAATCAATCGACAGGAAAATCTAAAATTCAATTAAATAATTAATATGAGCCGTTGCAAAAGAGGTGGCTCTCATGGCCCAAGTGGTCTAGTGGATAACGCTTTGGTGTTTGAAACTATGGGCACTGGGTTCCATCCTAGATGAGATCATCACTCACTGGGGAATGCAGGTACATCCGACTGACGAGTCCCAAGTAGGACGAAACGTGCCTCCTGGATTCCACCGCTAGTCACCATCCACCAATTAAATTCTAATTACATGCCCAGACATCGTTGAAACACCTGCACAAGAAGCCGATATGTCAACCTGAGACCGAACACTTCGGTCCAATCAATCGACGGGAAAATCTAAAATTCAATTAAATAATAATAAGGCTTTATTCTAGATAGTGTTCATACAGTGTGTACAGAATTTCCAGAGGAACTGATTGCACCATATTTTCACTTCTCCCAGAAACTTGAAGTTACATAGTTATTAATAGTAGATTGCCTGACACATGCTATTTCTTTTTTGTCTCCTTTGAGGAATGCACACTATTTTGGTTGAAAGCCAGGTAACTTTTAACTATTATTATTATTTCCTTTAATTCCTGGAGGAACATAGGGCTTCAGCTACAAGTCTCCATTGCGTTCGGTTCTCTGCCAACGTTCTCAACGGACTCCAAGTCTGCCCACACGTTTTCATCTCCTCTTCACATGATCTCCTCCAAGTCACCCTTGCACTGACGAACAACTCGCCACTTCCCTTTCGGGTTCCACTCGAGCAATGGCTTGTCTAGTGATGTCACTTGATGGCTTGTTTCCTCAGAGTATGGCCAGCCAATCCATCTCCATTTCTTCCTGCCTATTTGTTTCACAATCGGTTCCTGCTGTGTTGGTTCGCTCATTGCCAGAGATCCCTCCATGTTGCTGATCTTTTCTGGCCGGCCATCTTATCTTGAGTATTGAGCGAAGACAACTGTTAATGAAGGTCTGCAGTTTATTTGAGACGCTCTTTATGACGCGCCAAGTCTGTGATCCATACAGTAGCAATGACTTCACATTGGAGTTGAAAATCCGGATCTTATCTTTTTTGATGCTGAGTGCTGTTGATCTCCACACAGACTTGAGAGTAGTGGAACCTTGTCTTGCTTTCCCGATTCTTGCTTTGATATCCTCGTCATTTCCGTTCCGCCTATAGTTGAAACGATGCTTCCCAGGTAGGTTGTTTCTTTCAGGTTCTTCCCACTTTTGCTGATTTTTGTCTGTTTTTGTTGCTGTTGGCCAGGAATCTTCACTACCTCTGTTTTCTCTATGTTCACCTGAAGTCCTATCTTTGATGCTTCTTCTCCCAACTTGTTGCTTTTTGCTTGCATATCTTCCAGTTTGTGGGAAATCAGACATATATGTGTCATCGGCGAAGTCCAGATCCTCCAAGTTCTTTTTTTGTGTGAGTCCATTTTATGCCTGTTTCCTGAATGCCTGCTGTTTGTCGCATTATCCAATCTACTGCAATTAGGAACATCATTGGAGATGGTTAGCAGCCTTGTCTTACTCTTGTCCTCACTTCGAAGGATTCCGCAAGTTTCCCGTTGTGGATTACTTGGCATGCAATTGCTGAGCTTTCGTCTAAATTGTTTATCTTCTCAGGGTCAACCGTTCTTAACTTAGCTAAATTCTAATGTTCCGACAATCTGACAACTCCTGACCTACTAGTTTGACCTATGTAGTTGATTTAACTCACAATCATTGCAGGGTATTTTGTAAATTATATTATTTTGTCTAATTGGGTCAGCTGAGTCCTTTAACCTACAGAACTTGTCCTGCCTGAGTGAGTTTGTAGATTTAAATGTCACTTTGTTTCCTGCTTTATTAAGAATCCTACGTAGGAAGGATCTCAGATGTCCCCTCTTTATATAGTATAACTGTAGATGACTTATATTCTCTCTTATTTATGTTATTATTACTAGTTTCACAACTACTTTTATTTTTATTTTTTGGCCTTTTTCTATCTTCCTAATGAATTTTATAGGATAGTTATTTAATACCAATGCGTCTTCTATCTGTTTTATTTCATCATTTTGGTCTTTTTTTTGTGCTACTTAGTGCTATTGTTCGGTTTGTTAGACACTTAACTAAGCCTGCCTTTACAGACAGATAACGGATGAGATGAATTAAAGTCGAAATATCTACGAATGAACAAGGAGAATTAGCTAAGGTAGATTGTAAAATAAAACAACTAGAATGTAGATTGCACACTAGCGGCGTTTATAGAAAGCCAACTAATTCTAATAGATATTTAGACTTTAATTCATCTCATCCGTTATCTGTAAAGGGAAGCTTAGTTAAGTGTTCCAAGTTGACCCAGTTAGACAAAATGATATAATTTACAAAATACCCTACAATGACTGTGAGGTCAACTACATAGGTCAAACTAGAAGATCGGGGGTAATCAGATTGTCGGAACATAAGAATTTAGCCAAGGTAAGAATGCTTGACCCCACTTGAGAAGACAAGTAATTTAGAAAAGAATTCAGCAGTTGCACCGCGTGCATTAACACACAACCACACAATAGGATGCGGTGGGAGAGGGTTAAACTTCTAAGAAGTAATATAGGTAGGTGGAGAGAGAGAGGTTGATTATTGACTGAATCCTGGTTCATTGAGTCTACACCCAACACATGCAATAGGAATGACTCATCACTTACACCGGAGATATGGAAAATACTACTACCAATCATCAAGTCAAGCGATGGAAAATAATGATGGAATTATGTAAATGAAGTTAGAAGAAGTGTGTTAGTAGTGCCTTGATATGATTATGAGCAGTAGTAATAAATTGTTCTCGAAACCTGGTCATCAGTAAATATTACTGTACTGTATAACAACACTGTGAGACTTTATCAAAATAAATTTTACCCATAATGTTTTATAAATCTTTCATAAATGAAATCGACTGTATGACTCATCTTAATGCTGTGCTTTATGACAGATAACAACGAACATCTAATTCTAGGGCTAACTGAATCAGGCAACTTCATTTGTTCTCATTTAGACAATAAGAAGTGTATTCTGTAATGGTTACATGCAGAGAACCAAATGTAATTCTTATGTAAATATAAACCGGTAAACATAGTTGGATGTGAAAGGTTTACAGGCCACCAAAATTCTCGTTTTCTTCATGAAGATAAATTTAGCTGCATAATAAGTCCAATTGATTGTCATTCTATGTCTTTGTTTCAGCACTATCTTCAATTTCCTTTGTTCAATTATATATTGAACATTTCTTCATTGTTTAAATGAAATAATACACGAATAACAACAACAACAACAATGACAACATCAGTAAGACCAATAACAAGAATGATGAAAACACTGAAATGTTCTGATTTTATTTCACAAACTGTCCTCAATTTTGGACAAATATACATGAATACTCACAACAGGCTGTGAAATGCACTTTACCTAAATTACTATTCCGAATTGTTTTGTGTAAACAACTCTCCGTGTGAATGCGAATGTGTGCATATCTGTGTATGAGTGTGTACGCAGTTCTGTGGTTGTTTTTTTCTGGTTGCCTATCTCTCTCTCTCGCTTTGTTTCAAGTTTTACACAATGCACTTATTTATTTTTTCATGTTTGCCATGCACAAAGTGTATTGAAAATCATCCGGAGATTAAGTCAATCAAATGTTTAGCAATTTATTTTACACTACTTATAAGTAGGCAGCTTCTAAAATTGAAAATAATGAGTAATATCTGCTGTTTTTCAATTTGGTACATGTTCAGAAAATCGGAGGTGTGTCCTTCTTCTCTCTGTTCTCCCAATGTTACTGCTCCCACAGACACACGTAAATTTGTATGCACAGAGTTGGAGTTAACATGAGAGGAGTATCTGTCGACTTTTGACTGCATCAAAGAGCATGTTGTTCGATAGACGGGAACCAACTTAGTTGCAGGATACGCTCTGACTAGTGATAATTGCTGTAATATCTACACCTTTGAAATCGAGTTTAATGAAAACAGGCTCTCTTCCCAGTGTGATTTCTTTAACATTTTTAAGCCTTCAGATCTTCCGTACTTGTTAATGAATCTCTGAGAGTAACCGTTGTTTTTCAACATCTTTTGGAGGAACATAATTTCTTCCTCTAATTTCTCTGCGCAGCATATTCTCCTAGCTCTCTAGTAAACAGACTTGACTAGTGCTCATGTATATCTAGCTATCTGGACAAAAACTATTAAAATGTAAGTATTGTCCATTCCACGTTGGCTTTCGATAAACTGACCTCTGGAGACTACCATCTTCTAGGCGTTGCACGGCATCGCCAAGAAAATGGAAATTTCCATCATTTTCATGTTGCATAGTAAATTGTATGTGCGTCGTTGAATAATCTGAGTAGGTAGGAAGCACGACTTTTATTGTTGCATACTACAAATGTGTCATCGACATATTGACAGTAAGAAGTTGTTTTATTGATTGCATGCTTCAACTTTGTTCTTTCAAGGTTGGACATGCATATATCTGCTAAAACAGGGCTAAGTGGACTGGCCATAGCTACGCCATCTTTTTGGCAGTAAAGAGTGTTATTGAACTGGAATCGCACATCCAGTTAGTACACATTAGCAGTAGACGTTTGGATTCCAACTCTGGGAGTGGGAGAAGATTAGACTGCTGACAAATGATCTCAATAGTTTCGTTGATTGGAATCATTGTTAACAAAGTGGTTGCATCAAATGACGCCATCAACTTATTTGAAACTTTTCGGTGAAACCTTCCGTCTTTTTCTAGGCTTCAGACTGGTTAGTAAATTAAGCAAGTGCGTCGATGGCACAGCGGTTAGGACGCTTGCCGATCATGCACATGGTCCGGGGTTCGAACCCCGGTCACTGACGCACTCCTTTATCTCGCTAAGCCAGAAATAAAAAATACTGGTAAAGAGGAAAGGTTGGGGGAATGAGGCTAGCAACCCCATCCTGCAAAAATAAACACCACTGCTACAGAGACATCATTTCACTTCCCCGATTCCAGCGAAAAATAAGGTTATTGTTTGTATTTTTAGAATTTTTAATATATTTGTGCGTTGAAGTTGTTGTAGCAGTTTGGTTAAGGTTTGGGTGTGGAGTTGCTAGCACCACGCCCCAACCCTCCCTCTTTATCCGGGCTTGAGACCGGCTAGAAAACTAGTGAGCTAGTAATCTAGACTTTCAAGCGAAAACCGACAAACTGGTCGAAGAAGCAGCAAAGACAGGACTCCAGGTGAACATAGACAAGACGGAGATTATGAAAATAACCAACCAAAAACAACAACATCAGCAGCAATATCCAGCGCCAATCACCATCAACAGGAGGGATTTGAAAGAGGTTACTTCATTCACTTATCTAGGGAGCATTGTCTCAACTACAGGCAGGTGGAACAGACGAGGATGTCAAATCGAGAATCGGGAAGGCGAGAAACACATTCATCAACCTGGAACCAATCTGGAAATCTTCGTCACTCAGCCTGCATCAACAACAAAGTGATTCGGATTTTCAATACAAACGTCAAGTCAGTCAGTTCTTCTATACGTATGGATCAGAAACTTGGCGGCGGGTGACAAAGAATATTTCCAACAGCCTGCTGCACACCTTTATCAACAACTGTCTTCGCTGGTTCTATACTGAAGATCGGATGGCCGGAAAGAATCACCGACTATGGAAGCAAACAAAACAAGAACCAATCGCTCAACAAATATGCAGGAGAAAGTGGAGATGGATTGGACACACTCGCTGAGGAGGCCGTTGGGTGACATCGCGCATCAGGCCAACGCTCGAGTGGAACCTGAAAGGGAAGCGGCGAGTGGGACGTCAGTGCATGTGTGACATGGAGGAGATCGTGTGAAGAGGAATCGAAACAGTATGGACTAACATGGATGCAAGTGAAAAGTACAGCAGAAGACAGAAACAAGTAGAGACGTGTAGTTGAAGCCTTATGTTCCACTAGGAACCCAAGGGAACAATAATAATAATAATAAACAGAAACATCAAGCCTCTAGCTTGGATCCCTACGTTCCACTGGGAAAGTGAAGGAATAGAAAAAATACTAAGCATGGATCTCAGGTGCACACCTATATACCTATTCGGTTATATATATATATATATACATACTTAATTTATAAATTTTCTCACACAATATTTAATTAAATTGAATACAAAAAATTTTCTCTTAAAAACAACGTTTTCACTTATCTCAGTAAACTCTAACTAATTTGTAGAAGTTATCACAGTTCACAGTTGACGTCAATTTCCTGTCTAAATTTTAGGCTGTGAGAATATTTACACAAATAATACTTAACTATGTGTGGACTTAAACTACTACTATTACTACTACTACTAATAATAATAATAATAATAATAATAATCACATAGATATTTTGAAAGTTGTTTAATCAATTATCGATCGAAATCAGTAACATAACTATTAGAAATCTACAATTTAACTGTATGTACCTATGCAAGTTTATGGGCGGTTATAACTTTCAGGCTACTCGTACACAGTGGAACTCGATTTCCTGACATTATTATTATTTATTATTATTGTTTCCTTTAATTCCTAGAGGAACATAAGGCTTCAGCCGTGCGTCTCCATTGCGTTCGGTTCTCTGCTAGAGTCTTCACCTGGCTCCAGGTCTGCCCACATTCTCTCATCTACTCTTCACATGACCTCCTACAAGTCACCCACTCTTGAACTGACGACCAACTCGCCGCTTCTCGTTCGGCTTCCACTCGAGCAATGGCTTGTCTAGTGATGTCACTTGATGCTTTGTTTCCTCGGAGTAAGGCCAGCCAATCCATCTCCATTTCTTCCTGCATATTTGTTTCACAATCGGTTCCTGGTTGGTTCGTCCCCAAAGATCCCTGTTGCTGATCTTTTCTGGCCGGCCATCTGATCTTGAGTATTGAGCGAAGACAGCTAACTGTTAATGAAGATCTGTAGTTTGTTTTATGTGCTTTTTATGACGCGCCAAGTCTCTGATCCAATTTCTTGACATTAGTTGGTTGGAAGCGATCAGTAGGAAGTCCTACTAATACCTAGGTTTCTTGCTGGTTGGCACTCACTACTAGTTAACGAGACGGTGTGTCTTCAACATTGAAGGAATTCATGTCCCTCCTGAGATTCGAACCCGCATCACCCAGTGTTGTCTGAAGTCGGAGACGTTACTACTTGGCTATCCAGTCTGCACCAGAGATAGGTCTAGATACACTACACTAGGTACTGCCTAGTGTTCAGTCAAAAATATCCAATACAGTCCCAAAGGAGGTCAATTGCGAGCCCTAATAGCTCATTGGTGACGTCTCTAACTGCAGACAGTAATGGTTGACGTGGGTTCGAACCTCAGAAGGGACATGAGCTCCATCAATTGTGCAGATACGCCACCTTGGTAACCAGTGGTGAGTGCCAACTAGCACGAAACCTAGTTATCAGCAGGACTACCTACCGATCGCTTCCAACCACCTGATATCAACAATTCACACAGTGATTCGTGATGGCAAGCCACCTAGTGGCATGGTAACCACATACTGCAAACTTAACTTATAGAATTCAGTCTGCACCAACACAAAGGATTAAACACATATTACACTAATTACTAACTGGTGTTCAGTCAAAAGTAACTTGATTATTTGAAGAAATACTTCAGATTCACAAAGAGTACTATTAGTGCTGCATCATCGTAAGGCTCAGAGGACAACTCCATTATGGTTAAGATTTTCTCTGATAATCACACAGTGTTGTACAGTAATATTAACTGATGACCACGTTTCGAGCATAAACTATTGCTCATAATCATATCAAGTCACTCACTCACACAACTTTTTCCCTTCATTTATATACGTGTGGAAGCGTTGGTGTTGAATAACTAACTATCCCATAAAATTCATTAGGAAGATAGAAAAAGGCCAAAAACAAAATAAAAATAATTGTGGAACTAGTAATGATAACATAAATAAGACAGAATATAAGTCATCCACTGTAATACCATATAAGGAGGGGACATCTGAGACCCTACGTAGGATTCTAAATAAAGCAGGAATTAGGGTGGCATTTAAACCTACAAACTCACTCAGGCAGGACAAGCTCTGTAGGTTAAAGGACCCTGTCAGTTGACCCAATTAGACAAAATAATATAATTTACAAAATACCCTGCAATGGCTGTGAGTGAGGTCAACTACATAGGTGAAACTAGTAGGTTGGGGGTAGTCAGATTGTCGGGACATAAGAATTTAGCTAGGGTCAGAATGGTTGACCCCGAGAAGATAAGTAATTTAGAAAAAAGCTCAGCAGTTGCACTTCATGCATTAACGAACAACCACACAATGGTGTGGGTGGGAGAGGTTTAAAATTCTAAGAAGTAATCTATGTAGGTGGAGAGAGGTTGATTACTGAGTCCTTGTTCATTGAGTCTACACCCAACACATGCAACAGAAATGACTCAATGCAAATACCAGAAATATGAAAGATATTATTATTACCGCCAGTCAAATCAGAAGAAAATAATAATTAATCTTAATATTCTATTTCAATTCAAACACATCATAACATTCTAACAAGTTACTTATTGTGACCATAAAAGCACTCGCCTTATTTCCCATCTAATTGTATTTGATCAATAACACTCGTATTATTATTTCTGAATGTACATTATCCCATATTGAATTTTATTCCAAATATCTAGTCAATTCCACACGTATATAAAAGAATGAAAGGAGTTGTGTGAGTAACTTGATATGATTATGAGTGGCAATAGTTTGTGCTCGAAACGTGGTCGCATCAGTTAATATTACTGTGTAACACTGCACTGTGTGATTATCAAAATAAAATATTATCCATAATGGAGTTATGCTCTATCACAGTGCTCAAGTTTTATACTTATATCAGAGGGCAACTGTTTGAGGTGATTTGTTGATTTATGTCTGTGTGAAGATCGTGCTACCGACTACCAACCACCGCTAACTGATTTTAGGATGTATACTTTATGGTATCACCTTTTTCTAACCTCTCATCCCCACTGTTGAGAGACAGCACTACTAGTTTGGAGGCCAGCCGAGGGAAACATCTTACAGCAGTCATATCCGTATTCGCCAACAGTGCGATTTCTCTTTCAGATCCTCAAAAACTCAGTGTAAACCAGCTTACATCATGATGGCAACTGTTTTCAGTCTAACCGTTATCCATCCCACCTTTCTGGAATGGTAGGACGTAAAAGCATATTCGTTTCAGCCGGTGCAATGCTCGTTGGATTATTGTCTTCTACAAGGCCAAACACCATGTTAAAGTGGAATCTATCAATCAGGAACGCCTTATTTCGATAGTGACTATGAACAGAGTGTAAACAAATCCAGTTGATATTCAATTATTAGTTTGTAGGGATTTGGTTGATTGGTTACAGGATTTCATCATGAGCTGACATTGGTTAGAGAACTATTGGACAACCTGGGAGTACTGGACAGCTGTAACCAATCAACCAAATCTCTACAAACAAATACTTGAATATCAATGAGATGCTCACTGGCGACCGGCCCTATTCAGGTAGGTAGTTACCTGGGGTTCCAGTAGGAAGTCGTGACCAGTAGGGTGCAGCAGGTCGGGTGTGAGGACATATACTCGCCGAAGACATTGGCTAGCGGTTGTGCTGTATCGTGAGTTGGCAGAAGTTAGAATTCATGGGCCATCGGATCAGGTCCCAGTGAGTGGCTTAATGGTCTACGAGCTAGCTCACCTTGTAACCAGAAGGTTCTGGTTACGAACCCCGGTGGGCACGTACTACTGAAGAGTCCCAAACTAGGACGAAATAGCTGTCCAATGGTTCTCTAACCAATGTCAGCTCATGACGAAATCCTGTAACCAAATCTAGTTGAATTAAAAACTGTCAAAAATTTACAACTCGATGTCTACTTTTAACTAAAACGAATAATTGGAGACCATTTGGATGTGCTGAAGAGATGACCATCATGTGTTTTAGACCGACTAATTATATCAGTCAGTCAATGACATATATACATGTTGTGTAGTGTCAGTATTTTTCATCAGAAGTTTAATATAGGTGGTGGCGGTTGTGGTGGTGGTGGGGGTGGGGTAAAGGAACTAGGTTTCCCGCCTGCTGTTGATGAGTACCTTTCAGCACGAAGCCTTAGTCGAAGTTTCCTCATCGATTGCTTCCAACCATAAAACGTTATATTCACAGTGTACTGGGTTAGAGAGTTAGTCATCTGGCATGGTGAACACATCTCAAACTTCACTGGTAGAATGCGATCACTATCAGTACTGCCAAGGACTATGCACATAATACTGATTACGCTTTAGTAACCAGACAATGCTTTAGAAAATGGCTATCTATTTGAAATTTAAATTAGTAGACACCAGTAATATAAGATATCTAGAAAACAATTCTTCTGTGGCACTGCATTCAGTTACATACAACCATGAAACCAGATGGGACAGGATGACAGTATTACAGTTCAATGTAATACCTAGAGAGAGAGAGAGATGGACATTGATAACTAAGGCTTTATTTATCGATTCAATTCAGAATGCGTGTAATAGGAAGGATTGATTAAAAATCTATCCCAAACATGTGGAAGATTCTACTACGCTTACGATGAATGGGAAGGATTAAATAGAACCATAAACGGGGAAGTTTTGAAGTTGTATAGTTGCAATTATTATATTATTATTTAATATTCACTTGGGTTCCAAGCGACACGTAGGGCTTCAACAACAAATCCTCAATTCCTTATATTCTCTGCTGACCTTTTCAGCTGGCTAGCTCCACAATTGACGATAATCTCTCATCTGCTCCTTCCCAACGCACAATCTCCTCCATGTCACCCTCGCAGTGACGACCAACTCGCTGCTTCCCATTCGGGTTCCACTCAAGCGATTACCTGGTGTGTGATGTCACTCACTTGATGCTTTTATCAGAGTATGGCCTTCAGTCCACCTCCATCTTTTTCCTGCAGATTTGTTACACAACCGGTTCCTAATGAGTTCACTCCCAGAGATCCTTAGTGCTGATCTTTTCTGGCCGGCCATCTAATCTTGAGCGAAGTATTGACCGAAGACAGCTGTTGATGAAGGTCTGTAGTTTGTTCGAATCAGCCTTCGTGACGCGGCGCGGCGCCAAGTCTCTGATCCGTGCAGTAAGTAGCACTCGCTTCGCATTGGAGTTGAAAAGCCGAATCTTATATTTCATGATGAGTAGTGCTGTTGATCTCTATACAGACTTGACAGTAATGAAAGCTTGCCTTGCTTGCGTGATCCTCGCTTTGATATCCTCGTCAGTTCCGTCCGCCTGTAGTTGAAACGATGCTTCCAAGGTCGGTAGGTAAAGGAGGTTGCTTCTTTCCGATTTCTTCCATTTGTGCTGATTGTTGTTTGTTGCTGTCGCTGTTGGCCAGGAATCTTCATCACCTCTGTTTTCTCTATGTTCACCTGAAGTCCTTCCTATCTTTGATGCTTCTACTATCGCCAACTTGTTGCTTTTCACTTGAATATCTTACAGTTTGTGGGAAATCAGACAAATATCATCGGCAAAGACCAAATCCTCCAAGTTCATTTTTTGTGTGGGTCCACTTTATGCCTGTTTCCTCGTTGCCCGGTCCACTGTCTCTCTGTCGTATTATCCAGTCTACTACCCACAATCAGGAAAATCATTTGAGATAGTAGGTAGGCAGCCAGCCAGCCAGTCGACCCTGTCTTCCTCCCATCTTCACTTCGAAGGATTCCATGAGTTTCCCATTGTGGATTACTTGGCATGCAGCATTGTCGTACAACTGTTGGATGAGATGTGTAGTTGTTGGCGGTACCCCGTAATAGTGAAGTATCTGTGACATTGCAAAGACTGAATGCAAATTCACAGAAATATACAGTACAAACTGAGAAGTATAATAAATTTTCTCCAGCTTTCCACAGTTGGTTATTCTCTGGTAATTTGATTTGACTGTAGACATTTTCTCATGAAGTTACCAGGAAGTACAATGCATCAGATTTTACAATTTTCAATTTACATAGTTCAAAGGTGAAAACCTCTCGCAGACTACTATGGGAGCCGAAATTAGATTAGATAACTTTGATCTGGCTAGCAAACACTACTCATTGTCTTAAGTGATGTCCAAATACTCGTGTTAATCGGCCAGTAGCATTTAGCATCATGCATTCATTTAGAAGTTAATTGGTGCATGGTAACTAGCAGTGGAATCCATTTCGTCCCATTTGGGACCGACTCATCATCTGGAAATACCTGCATTCCCCAGTGAGTGATGATGCTCCCACTGAGGCTCGAACCCAGTGCCTGTAGTTTCCAACGCCAAAGCGTTATCCATTAGACCACTTGGGCCACGAGAGCCACCGCTTGCGCAACGGCTCATATTAATTATTCAACTGAATTTTAGATTTTCCCGTGCATTGATTGGACCGAAGTGCTTGGTCTCAGGTTGACATGTCGGCTTCTTGTGCAGATGCTTCCACGATGTCTGAGAATGTAATTCAAAGTTAACTGATGGATGGTGACTAGCACGACAAAGCGCACTTCGTCCTTTTAAGACTCGCCATCTGGATATACGCGCTTATTTCCTTGATTACTATTTATGGCATCAAGCTGATCACAGATTGTGATATAGCGCAGTTGATCTAGTTTTTGCTCTGCCGTTCACATAGTACTACAGATTCTCGTAACCGCTGACTTTATCCCTTCCTCTTGTTGTCTTCCTTGGTTACACGTTCACACGAGGATAAGATTTCCTGGCGACAGTAAAGAATAGACACCAACTTCAGATGACCTTGGAACAGCCAATCAGATTCTTCTAGGTGAAAAGTGGTACTTAATTTACAAAGAAGTGTATCTACGATATATACGTAATAAAAACGAATCATAAAGGGTATATATCTCTGATATACTGCGAAAACTGGTCCCAGATTCTTATAGAAGTAGTTATAGACATGTCAGACCAATGTTTTCTCTATTTCTCCTACTGTTACAGATACTGGTTGTACATATGCAATATATTAATAGCGGAGAGCTTTGATTTTGAGAAGAAAGTGTCTAAAAAATCATCAGTTGTGTACGACTTACCAACTTATACAGACTTCCTCATATAAAGTGGTTGCATCTGAATGTATAACCTACAATAGCCGGGCAATACTTTCTCAGAGTCATTATCCCTCCACGTATGCATGTTTTATGCCACCCTATCAACCCATTTTCCACAGAGAAGTCGAAAACCAGGTGTAGGAGACATTTTCAACGAGAATTATGACTAGCAACCATTTGTAATGCTGAGCTATCTGATTGGTCGAATCAAGGTCATTTGACTTTGGTGTTTATTGTTTACTCTTGTCGATTTTCTACCTGACAATAATTCCCTACTTCTATTTCATGAAATTGTGTTTATTTGTTTATATATTTATTTGCGTACCCTTCTGTCTCACTATACCTAACAAATTCATCTTGATCATAATCAATCAGAGCGGATGAACACTCAGAGAAATATGCACAACTTGCTGTGTATTGATATAATGTCATGTGACCTTGAATTCTAACCACATTTGTCACAATTACTTAATTTAAACAAACTCATCCATCTTTCATCTATTTCACAGAAGTATTGTATGTATGTTTTCAAAATAAAAATAATGAATACAATTATTATTGTTTTTCTAAAAACATACGTTTTGCCCAAATTAACTTACATATTGACAAAATTGACCAATATAAACAAATCGTCATGTTCAATGTTCATTTCAGTAAACTCCTAAAATGGTTGACGATAATACAACATAATTTATGAATCATTGTGCGTATTTCTTTAAGAAGCATTAAAAAAGTCTAACAAACTGTGTTATTCACAATGCTGTGTCTTAACTTCAGACTCTTCAGTAATACACACTCATAATCTCAGCCAAGGTTCGAACCCGAGACTTTTGGGTTTCAAGGTCAACCCGTTACCCATTCAGCCACTGTAACGAAATCCAACAGTCCATCAATTCTAACTTCTGCGGGTTCTCTGCGTCAATTACCAACAGTCAGCTAATCGCATCAGTGTGTATCTGTTTTCAAATCTTACTTATTGGACCGCATTAATTACGACTTGACATTACAACTCCTGGAAAGATTTCAGTCAATTTCAATGTGTACAGGTTCCAAACTGCAACTACTTCGCTACTACGGGGCTCCTCCGACAATTATACATCTCGTCCAACAGTTGTACGACAATGCTATATGCCAAGTAATCCACAATGGGAAACTCATGGAATCCTTCGAAGTGAAGATGGGAGTAAGACAAGGTCGGTTGGCTGGCTGTCTACTATCTCCAATGATTTTCCTGATTTTGAGTAGTAGACTGGATAATACGACAGACGGATGGCCGGGCGGGCAACGAGGAAACAGGCATAAAATGGACGCACACAAAAAAATCCTGGAGGATTTGAACTTCGCCGATGATATATATCTGACTTCCCTCAGACTGGAAGATATGTAAGTGAAAAGCAATAAGTTGGCAGAAGAAGCATCAAAGATAGGAAAGACTTCAGGTGAACATAGAGAAAACAGAGGTTATGACGATTCCTGGCCAACAGCAACAACGACAACAGACAACAATCAGCATAAATGGAAGAAATCGGAAAGAAGCAACCTCCTTCATCTACCCACCTGGGAAGCATCGTTTCAAATACAGGTGGATGGAACTGATGAAAATGTTAAAGCAGCGAGTATCGGGAAAGCAAGGCAAGCTTCCATTACTCTCAAGTGTATGTAGAGGTCAACGGCACTACTCAGAATGAAAATTAATATTTGGATTTTCAACTCCAATGTGAAGTCAGTGCAGCTTACTATATAGATCAGAGAATTGCCGTATCGCTTAAGGCACTTCGAACAAACTAAAGACCTCCATCAATAGCTGTCTTCGCTCAATACTACTCAACATCAGATGGCCAGCCAGAAAAGATCAGCAACAGGGAGGGATCTCTGGAAGCGAACCAACCAAGAACAAAATATATTTGCAAGTATTGGTTTTGTAGGGATTTGGTTTGATTGCATGGAGGATTTCATCATGAGCTGACATCAGTTAGAGAACCACTGGATGCTCACTAGTGACTGGCCCTATTCAGGCAGTTAACCTGGGGTTCTAGTGGGAAGCCGTGACCAGTAGGGTATAGCAGGTTGAAGATGAGGACAGTTACTCATCGAAGAAGACATTGCGAAATGGTCGCGCTATGTCGTGAATTGGCAGAAGTTAGAATTCAAGGACCATTGGATAGGGTCCCAGTGGCTAAATGGTCTACGAGCTCGCCTCGTAACCAGAAGGTCCTGGGTTCGAATCCCGGTGGGCGTGTACTGATGAAGAGTCCCAAACTAGGACGAAACAGCTGTCCAGTACTCCCAGCTGGTTTTCCAGTGGTTCTCTAACTGATGTCAGCTCATGATGAAATCCTCCATGCAAACAAAATATATGTAGGAAGAAATGGAGGTGGATTGGTCATACTCTGAGAAAACCATCAAGTGAGTGACATCGATCGAGTGGAACCCGAATGGGTAGCGGCGAGTTGGTCGTCAGTGCGAAGGTAACATGGAGTGGATGAGGTCATGTGAAGAGGAGATGAAAGCATGTGGGCAGACTTGGAGCCAGGTGAAAACGTTGGTGGAGAACCGTATGCAATGGAGACGTGTGGCTGAAGCCCTATGCTCCTCTAGGAATTAAAGGTAATAATAATAAGGTTCCAAACTAGAACCACACAGTGATTTAATAACAAGTATTGATTCTTGATCAAATCTATTACTGAAATTAAACATCTAGTCAACAGTGACTATTGAATTCTATTAAGATTATTGACAATTTGAAATAAGGCGGTTGTTTGAATGAAATTAAATTTTATCATTCATCATCTTGACCTCCATCCTTCTTTAAATGAAACAATCAGTTTATTACTATTACTATTATTATTATTATCATGTTTATTATATTTCATTTAGTAAAAACTAACAATTGGACATTGAAATTTTCAAGCGTTTCAATACATCATAGTGACAAATTCATTTTTGTTTTCTAGATTTCTGTAAATAGGTGCAATGTTTATTGATTTTTTTTAAAACAAACATAACATAATTCAAATAAAATGTGAGCTGTACTCATTTTGATAAAGGAGAACTTGGTTATTCTTATTTTAATAGAAAATCAATCTTCTCAATAGACCTGAATGATTCATCTTAAATGGCGAAATGAAACAAACTTAGTTGAGTGCATCAAACAATCGATACTGAATATTGTAACGAAAGCACTTGAAGAAACCGCGTTTTTTTACTAATTTAAGTTGAGAAATGACAATAGGTAGCTAATTATTGAAAACTAGAGAGCATCACTGGACACGCCTAGCTTATTCTAGTTTATAACTCTTCACTTGTAATCCACTGAATTGGGTTAAAAGACAATTACTCGTCTAACCGCCTTAGAATACACCCAGTCAGGCTTGGACGCCATTTCGTACTCCTTCTTTTATGCTGATAACACGTAAAACCTCAGAGTTCGTACAGTCCGTACAGAGTGTTCGGTTTCTGTTGAGTGCAGTGCAATCACCGAGGTGTTTTTTTGGCTTCTTCAGATCTGCAGAGATCTTTGGAACCAACTTTAGACATTATTTATGCTCCTTCATTCTTAAATTTATCCGCCTGGAATTTTCTCCTACATATACAGCAGCGTCACAATCCTCACAGTTGACCTGGTTCACACAATTCTGTTGGTTGTCTTCTTCGATTTTATCCTTAAGCTTCACCAGTGATGAGTGTAAGGTGTCCGTTGCATGACAATACACTCTTATGTAATGATTGTTAAGAATTCGCTTTATCTCATCGGATATTTCTTTGCGATAAGGAATCACCACTGTACTAATCCAAGTTTTAGTAATACGTTTCGATTCATCCTTATCTTCTATCTGTTTTCAACTTAGGACTTCGCACCGATGTGCAGTAGTTCATGTCGCCACACTCCATGTAGCACAAAAAGAAAGAGAATAAAGTAAAAAAGAAACGCAAAATAGAGACAGTAAACAGAGATAGGAGACAAAAGGAACAGTAATAATGAAGAACAATATAGTTTTATTGGGTGGATGCATCTGCGCTAGCCATTGAAAATGAATTTGAGACATATCACCAATTGTCTTCAACCATTGGTTCTTACTATCCCGAGGACCCCAAACCAGTCAGGAAGTCTACACCTTCCTACATGGTTTAAACTAACTGTTGTGGATTTCATTGACTGATGAGGCCATGTTTTGGTTTGACCACCACGCGCTAGCTCTTTTCCAGCCTGACCCTATGTCAGCTAACATTGCCTGTCGGTCGAGGAAGGCGATGCCCAGGCTAGGCATGTGTAACACATGTCCTAATCATCTCAGCCACTGTAGCTTCACAGCCTCGTCGATGGACTCCCCAGGATCCTTATCTTCACATTTTAAATATCTTTTTACGAAGGTTTCGGGATAATGAATTTGGGAATCATCTACAGTACGCACCCATTGGGGTTCGAACCCTAAGAACTTCCGGTTACAAGGCAAGCTTGTATACCATTCACGAGTAGACTGGGTCAATTTCATTCCTCTGTTGCTCATCAAAGCATGCTTGTACCTTGTTATCAGCACTTGCAAGTCAGATGGTGTACTGATTAAGGGGGTGATTAGTCTTGTTACGTTTAGTAAAGCTGGAATAATGTAGTATATCAATAGTATAATTAGTACCTTACATGTTATTGGTCATTAGAGTAATAATAAATTGGTAATTGTAATCGTTGTGGTTATGTTACACATCTGACGTGATTACTTCAGTACTTGGCTCTTCTTCGTGGTATTCGGTCACTTTTTAGATTAGTGGATGAACATTAACCAAATAGCGAAGACCCAGAATGTAGTTCTCCTTCCATTTATGAAGTGGTTCCTAATGTTCACCAAACAAGGTCGAAGAAGAACTAGGTTTCATTGAGAAATGCCTAAGAGAAAATGGATACCCAAAGAAATTTTTACAAAAGTATAGCAGGGAAAAAGACAAGAAAGAAAAGCACTCAACTGTAGAAGAAAGAAGAAAGTGTTTATTTGTCTCCCATTCAAAGGAGGTGCAGTGTCACAAAAGATTGACAAACGACTGAAAGGTGCAATAAAAAGAAGCTTTCCGGCAGCAAAACTCATATCATTATACAGCACCACTTCTATAAGCCACTCAAAATTGGATAAATACCCTGCTGATGTCACCTCCAACTGTGTTTATGAATTTATGTGCACTTGAGGGAGCAAGTATATTGGAAGGACAGAAAGAAAAGCTTCTATCCGGTTTTCTGAACATATTCCAAGAAACTTGTGCCTGAAAGGCAGCAAATATTCTCAGAGTGCAATTACCAGGCATATTGTCCATACTGGTCATCTCGTAGAGATTTCTAAGTCCTTCAAAATATTTTGTTAAATAGACAAAGGACAGCAAATTTACTACGATTTGCCGAAGCGTTCACAATAAAACAACATTAATATAGTCGTATAATTCAGTGATCTCCACTCACTGAACAAATCTCAATCTTATAAACTGTAAACGCTTTTATTTTCCGAGTTGCTATGTGAACCTACAAGCTAACACTGTTTTTGTTAATCAATTTTTCTGTTTTCTGTCTTACCCCTTCCCCTCTCTTTTCTACTTTGAAAGCGTATAAACTGATGATGAAAACTTAAACTAAATATATTGTATTGCTTTCATTTTGTATGCATCAATTTTATAGCATCTCTTCTCTACTACCACTCAAACATTAAGGTATGTTATTATCATCTAATTAACCATTGTAATTTCAGGTAGTGGCGTGCGGCTGATGAGAACCTGTGAAATAGAATGATGATGACATCACATTTTTTATACTGCAAATTTTGTCTTCCTTTCTTTATCGAAGTTTTTATCAAGGTAACCAAATGTATGAGATTCGTAATGCGTTTGTTATCCGTCTTAAAAATCAATCGAAACTTTAGAAATCTATTGACAAAGCCAGTGATATGAGCTAGGCTACTGAGACAAATCCCTTCCCCCGAGAATCAGTTGTGTATGCATGGAAGACAAGCCAAAATAGGGAACTAGAGTCTTTCCTTAACCCTGTAATTCAGAATGGCTTTCCACCGGCATTCATGAATAAACATATAAAACACAAGATGGACAATTTACAAAAGACAGAAATACGAAGGAAAAAGTTAGTCGCCAACCTGAAATTTAAAGTTGACCTAAACGTCTAAAATACTTTATAGGCAATCGGCAGGAAGCCTTGCTTGACCTAGGTTTCGTGCTAGTTGGCACTCACCAGTCAGGAACTCATGTCCCTTCCGAGGTTCAAGCCTGCATCACCCAGTACTGTCTGCAGTCAGAGACGTTACCACTGAGCTATTCGGGGTTGCGATTGACCTTCTTTGGGACTGTATTGGATATTTTCTTGATTGGACACTAGTCTTCAACATAAAAGTCGAAAGCAGTTTGAAATACATTCTTCACCGCGTCTTTACGCCTCACCTTCTCCAATCATGCTCTTATTTATCAAAAGGTCAGGAACAATGTTTCCATCATTAGCGACAACCGTGAGCTTATATCAGCATTGTAGAGTTAAGTACATGGGTCGTATCAACAGGAAACGCAAATGAACATTGGTCAATACACTATGAGAGAATCCTATACAAAAAAATGAGCACTAAGGAGTAAAATGATTTCGCAACTGATTTACATTCATGACATAAGAACACAATTGGGAAATTTGCGGATTCTGAACAAACCTTTCTTTTCCTGTCTCTTTTATGTAAGTCAATTTATGACTGTATACAAAAGGCAAAAAAGAATAAATCATAAATATTTTCCGTAGAACATTTTAGCTACTCGTAAGTAGTGTAAATGAAAAAGGTGATTTTTGGCGGAACATTATAATTAACCAGTGATTATTATAGTTTCTCCGCCTTTTCACTTGTAAATATTGACAAGCTTCAAGTATGCCTACCATAGTGACCTCATATTTTGCACTACTAGGAGTTATAAAAATGATAAAAAACTGCTCACCTAAATATCCGAGAGAATGAGTGAAAACACCATACACAGACACATAGAAATCATATCCATCATCTTAAAACTAGCACTAAATAAATAATTATCATAAAAGCTTTGTTCTGAAGTTAGTCAGTCAGTCACTTCTTCTATACGGATCAGAAACTTGCACTGCACGTTTATCATGACAAGGATTTCCAACAAGTTGCAGACCTTTATCAACAGCTGCTACCTTTCGATGGCTGACTCCATTCTGAAGACCAAATAGCCAGTTGGCCGGCTGACCAGAAAGAATTAGCAACGAGAAACTCTGACTGGGAAAAAACCAACAGGCGAGAGCCGATCGCTCATCAAATATGTAGCAGGAAATGGGTATGGATCAGGATACGCCACTGAGGAGGCCGTCGAATGATATCGCGTCCAATCCAGGCCACCGCTCGAGCAGAATTCCATTGGGGAGCGACGAGTGTGTTGTCAATGCGAGGGTGACATGGAGGAGATCATGTGTTGCGGAAGAGGAGATGAGAGATTATAGGCAGCAATCGTGAGGTGGCCCAGGTGAAGAGGACAGCAGAAAATAGTAGAAATTGGAGATGTGTTGCTGAAGTCCTATGTTCCACTTGGAACCAAAGGGAATAATAATAGTAATAATAACAGTCTGAAGCAACGTTATTCCACTGGAATTACGCTTCATTACCACTCCATAATCTTTCCTCTCTCTCTCTTTCCTTCGAAAAACTCCTAACAGTAGGTGGGAACTCAGTTAAAATTGCTCACCAGCACAGTTGGTGATTCACTGTGATATGTGGTGGACTAAACACTAAATTCACTTATAATGCGTCGGTGGCACAGCGGTTAGGACTCTCGCCGACCATGCACATGGTCCGAAGTTCTATCCCCTGCCGACGCACACCCGATATCAATGGTCAGCCTGCGAAATTTGGGCTACCGATATCACATGCTGAAAATTCCATACCTGTACTGAAAATATGGTGTGCATTCAAGGTATAATCGAAAGAAATTGTGACTAATGGTATTCTCCAAGTTAGGTAGGACGACATATAATTTCAGATAGCACTGACTGGCAGTGGCGACATATATGTATATATATATATTAATATTGGAGGCCAGTTTAAATTTGGTCTACCGAAAACTTCCATCAGTATATGATGGACAAGATTTGTAGCTCAGGTGGATGATTTTGATGTAATTGTGTTCTCTGAGCTAGCTGGATGGTTTATTTGCGAAGCTTTCATTGCCCTACTTGCTAGGCAACATCTTCAGCGCATGTTCCAGTTTCAAGTGAGCCTTTAGATTTCTCCACGAGTTTATAAGTCATCTCTCCTGGTCACCTTCAACATCCTGATTGGTTGTTTTTGTGTGTTTTCACACTCTCTAGGCTACTTGTACTGGTATTGGTGCTGATTGTTTCCTTGCCCTGAAGTTTGAGCCTTTGTGTGTGAGATTTCTTTCTCATCGACTGGTAAATTTTGTCCATATCAATGTGTCTATTGATTGACGATTCCCTAGAATACCAGTCTTCTAAGCCTGGTATAAACTCGTGGAGAAATCTAAAAGCTCACTTCAAATTGGACTATGCGCTGAAGATGTTGCCTAGTAAGTAGGGCAATGAAAGCTTCGCAAATAAACCATCCAGCTAGCTCAGAGAACACAACTACATCAAAATCATCCACCTGAGCTACAAATCTTCTCCATCATATGTCCATTTAAAGTAATAAATGGGACAAGTGAAATCATACTTTATTATTATTATTTTATTCCTCTACGTTTCCAGTGGAACATACGTAGGGCTTCAAGCTAGTGCTCTGAAGTTTCGGTAGCAGTGGTGTTTTATTTTTAAAGGGATGGGGTCACTAGCCTCATGCCATGCAACCTTCTCTCTTTACCAGTCTTAATACTAGCTTAGCGAGTTAAACCCGAGTATCGCATGGGGACCGAACCCTGAACCACCCGAATGGTTGGCGATCACTCTACCCCTGGACCACCAACGCACGAGATAGTACTGGGAAATGTTAATTATAAGAATAATAATATTAATCATAGTAATAAGAGAAAGGTTATTTTACCTTGTGTCTCCTCAGGTAAAACAAGAAGTCTTTTCAGAAGACTTTAAGCACGTACGTCTAAGTATAAAAATTCCACTATATCATATTTAGCGGCACGTACTTTATGGGATGAAAATAGTGTTAGGCATGAACTAACTAACCTTCTTTGCACTATTAAATAAACCATTTCCTCCATCCTTACAACATCAACCTTTATTGTTATTGTACTTCTTATATTTATAATCCTCTCAATTTTTTGTTTTTATTTGTTTATTTTTTCATAAGTGTGAACATCATTTAAGCTGTGTTATAACCATTAGTTTTGTATTTCCCCTCACCACACTAGACCAACAGAACATTAGATTCAATACTCCATAACATGCTAAAATTTCCAAACTAAATCGACAATACTGTTTGAAACAAACTCACTGTTATTACTATTATTATTATTACATTTAAAATTCTCACTTCGTACTTCGAATATTTTTGACTTTATATCGTGAACGTGTGGACAAATTCCTCTGGTTAATTTTGTTTTAATTTTTAATTTTGTTTATATTTTGAGTAAATCAGATGTAATATTGTGACAAATACTGAGGATTCCATTCTGTATTATAAGTACTGTCTGTTTTGGAATAAAGTAGATTATTGTTATTATTAGTAATAAAAAGTTACATAGATTAAATAAATAAATGTCCATCTCTCTATATCCAACGTAAAACATAAGGGCTGTATGTACCTCCATTTTTATTAATAATAATAATAATAGCTTTATTCCAAACAGTATTTTTGGTAAAAACATGGAATTTTCAGCAGCATGTAATACAGTATTGCATCTAATTTTCTCATTATAGGGGCCATAACTAAAATAGCGCATTCACATTAATAATAATAAAAATAGGGGCCATTCCACAGTAAGTTGGTAATTTCCTGTCTGACACTTTTCTCATTACGTAAAATGTGTCCCGGCTAAATAAGGTATTGTAAAATGTTTGTACTTAGTCTTCCGACCATACAGTCTTCTATATTTGCTTCTTGTTCCCCTACCTGACGAGAAGCATCAAGGAGAGAGTTGTGTATAAAGAGAGAGAGAGGGGATGCTCAGAGTCTGACGATATAATATATGCTAATTTCTTGTAGGAGTCCATGTGTTTATCTACAACAGTATTAACGAGTTGGTTAAGCAACATTTCACCCGCTTGCCCTACTGACGGCTTTTAGTGCTCTTCGCTGTATAACAAAGTCTTTGTTCAGAAGCCCAGGAAAGATTAAGTCGGGGGGGGGGGGTAGAAGTAAAGAAGGATAGACGGAATACAAGAATAAAAAAACTGTAATAGTAGAGACCGAGTGATACCAGATCGTTTTAATTTCCCTACACAGACCGCCAAAAGAAATATCTTTCTGGAAACAGACATAATGTGGAAAGACCAGGAAAGTTGATCATAGGAAATTGTTATGTATGTGAATATGAGGACCTTGTAGACTGCGAGCGAATCTAACTAATGCGCTGGCTAATCTGTCTTAATCGCACGTCAACAACAACAACAATAATACCGCCGGGCACGCAAGACAAATAAAAGAGAAGACTGGACGTTGATAGGAGAGCTTTTACTGTCTCAAACAACAGCATCTCTTGTTTTGCTTCTGGTTTGACTGGTGGTATTTTGAAAGTTCCCAGTAGTAAATCCAGCGGCAATTTAGGTTCTTGGGATGTAGTATATCGACGTCGTATCTGATTTTTATGTCTTATCCACCATTCATCCCCAACTTTAACCTTGTACATTAGAGTTCCATGTCGACATTCTATCAAGCCTTCGGCCCATTTTCTGTTCCTCGGTCGATAATCGCGCACATAGACGGCATCACCCTTGCGGTAATACGTCAGACTATTTTTTCGTTGATGTGACGAAGATGGTAACATGGAGTGGTGATGAGTTCGTAGCATTCGACCCATTAGAAGTTCTGCAGGGCTTTTCTTCTGTTCTGCCAGTGGTGTAGTTCGGTATACAAAAAGAAAGTTTTGTATTGCTTCCGGTTTCGCCCCTCCCCCTGCTTTCAACAACGCTCGTTTGAAAGTGTCGACAAATCTTTCTGCCTGACCGTTGGATTGAGGGTGATAAGGTGGCGTCCGCACGTGTTTTATACCGTTTCTCTTGCAAAATTCCTGGAACGCTTGTGAGGTGAACTGACTGCCATTGTCAGATACGATGATTTCTGGTATACCGTGACATGCGAAGATCTTTTCCAGGACTGATACTGTTCTGCTGCTAGAAGGTGGTGTCACTTGTACTACCTCCGGCCACTTTGAGTAAGAGTCCACGAGAACCAAGTAGTATATACCTTCTATCGGCCCAGCAAAATCCACATGTAGGCGGGACCATGGTTTTGACGTGGACCATGCTCTCGGTGGCTCCCGCGGCGGATCTTTGGCTGCCAGGACAGACATCACCTTCAGTTTTTGAGCAGAGCCTCTCTTACTGGAGCTAACAGTTGCTACTTTGTTGCTACCAGACATCGAAGCACTTTTGGCGCAGCCATACTCACTATGACGATTCGAAGTTGGTTTTTCATTAATCACGTCATACTTTCTAATGGGCTTAGGTTTAATATATCTGTCTCTGATTTCTGGCTTTCTTGTTGAGGGTTCAATACTTTCGATCTTATGGCATACACTGCTTAACGGAATCTCTGACAGGTGCAGCTTCTCGAACCAGTCTAAACCCAAGAGGTCAAGGTTTGAATTGTTGATGTAGCATGTGCCGACGAAATGACTATCGCGAAAATCAACGCTGCATTTTATTTCTCCATTCAATCGAAGTCTTCCACCACATGCACTAATTGCTATCTGATTTGTCTTCTCTATGGCAGGGCATCCCAACTTCTGCCACAATTTCTTTGATATTATTGTAATATCGGATGCTGTGTCTATTTGTAGGCGTGCCGGCCGTGTATTAATCGTCAGATCGATATATTTGCGAGGTGCTGGAGAACTAATATGATATGCGGCAGTAACACCCAAAGACTTGAGCTTGTTGCGCCGTCTGGGTCGACTACGAGATCTGGGTCGGTTGTTGCGTTTGCAGTAGCCATCTTTGTGACCAACAGTACGGCATCGACGGCATTTATGCTGTTTGAATGGGCACAAGTTTGCGAAATGCCAGGAGCCACAGTGCCAGCAGGCTGATGGTGGTTTATGCTGAGGATGAAGCGGTGCGGTTGATGTCGACGGTACTGGATGCACCGCATGCACTTCTGCTGCATTTTGGCTGCCAGACTGCACCAAGACGGTATCGTTGTGAATGTTGATTAAACGCTGATATTCTTCACCGACGTCTTTCAAAGTCATTCGTGGATCTTGTTCCAGACGATTTAATAGGCGTGTGCGTATATCAGCAAATTTGGGTGACTGCAAACCACAAATGAAAATCAGTACCTTGAACTGGTCTTCTGAGAGTGATTTCAATTTAAAACGTTCACACGTGCGATTGACTATACCCAACTGAGTATGGATATCATCATTTTCGTTCAACATTAGTTTCATGCAATGATATCGAATGTTGAATAACGATCTCTGATCACCAAACTGATGACGGAGGGTATGGACAGTTTCATCGAATGATCTTTCGCTGGGCTTCTGTGGGAGAATTAAGTTGCAGTATTTATCTAGCTCCTCTGCTCCCAATTTACGAAGTAGAAGCCGTACTTTCCAGGCATCATCTTTATCCGCAAAGTCTACTCGAAATAGGTCTTCATATCTGCGAAACCAGGTATCAAATGTTACGTTCGCATCTGGATCATAAACGAATTCTGAGATGCTACTACCAATGCTGTCGTTGGCTGTAGATGAATCAGCGGAGCGTGATATTTGTAGACCAGCAAGCATTTCCATCAATTTTAGCTGCTGTTCCATTAGTTTCTCTAAACGCAGTGGGTCCATCTTGAGCAAACCCGTCGCCAAATTTGTTATGTATGTGAATATAAGGACCTTGTAGACTACGAGCGCATCTAACTAATGCGCTGGCTAATCTGTCTTAATCGCACGTCAACAACAACAACAATAATACCGCCGGGCACGCAAGACAAATAAAAGAGAAGACTGGACGTTGATACGAGAGCTTTTACTGTCTCTACAACAGTCGAAAATGTTAAACAACAACTCCGTATTTATACAGTTAGAAAAATCAATGTCACATTTTAAAAATATTAACAAACCCTGGGAATTCAGTAATTTAAATCAATAATCACGCAGATGCGTGAAATCAATGATTATGCTAGTGTGTGAAATAAATAATGAATATTAATGATTCACCTGCGTATATATTAGAAATACACACTCCAAGGTATTTAACATTCTATTTGGTTTCAACCCCTGTATCATCTATGATAATGAAACCATGCGAACTAACCAGTTCATGTAAATCTCATTTACATCTGAAAGTGAAATTAACCACCTGACACTTGGAAGGATTTAGCTTCAGAGTATTCGAAAAAGAACCACTGACTTATTTCTGATAAAAAGTTATTCATTTTGGAACAGTGTGACTGAGAAGTAACCTCTGGCATAGAAACAGTCAGATCATCGGCATACCTATCGAAATTGGCTTCGTCAGAATGAGAGGCAAGTCATGTAAGGAAGAAAGAAAATAGAGAAGGTGGAAGAACATCTCCCTGAGGAACATCACCTAGAATAAACGAAGCAGGGGAGGACTTCCCATTGTAAACAGTGTACTGCTTCCTATCAGAAAAATAGGAATGTACACAAAGGTCTTGATTAAACTCATGAATGGTCAGCGCATCCGTTGTCCTTAGAAGTTTAGAACAAAGAAAACGCGGCAAGTTAGTGTAAATTAGATAGATGATCTTAGAATCATTGTCACGGTTACTTGAGGAACAGATTATTACACAACTGTTGCAATATTAAACTATATCTAAATAAATTTCTCACCCTGCTAAATGATTCCTTTTATCTACCTAAGTATCCTCACAAGATACAGTTTCTGAAAAACCGTACATAAGGATTGTACGGCTTGACAATAGATTCGCTGAAAAGAGTCTCTGTTCACTGAATATTTTGTTCATAATGTCGCAATGGAAGTTGCTTAATTACTGAAGATATTGTCTAGGAAGACAATGAATGAATGCCTCATAAATAAATCATCCAGCTTACAGAAGAATAACAATATCAAATCTTATCGATTAACTTCATACTTCTCTATGAGACATGACCAATAAAATCAGATTAGAGTTTTGAGACAGATAACAACCAATCAGAATTGAGCAATGAATAAACACACCAATGTCATTTAAATAGAATTAGTCTCATATAACAGAAATAGCTTCTTAAGGTAATTAACATCTCAGAATTTGATTGCATGGAGGATTTCCTCATGAGCTGACATCCATTAGAGAACCATTGGAAAACCTGGGAGTACAGGAGTACAGCAGGTTGAACATGAGGCAGTAACTCATGGAAGAAGACATTGCGAAATGGTCGTGCTATATCGTGAATTGGCAGAGGTTAGAATTCAACGACCATTGGATCGGGTCCCAGTGGCTCAATGGTCTACGAGAGTGTAACCAGAAGGTCATGGGTTCGAACTCTGTCGGTGGGTATGTACTGGTGAAGAGTCCAAAACTAGGACGACACAGTTGGCCTTCCCAGTACTTCCAGGTTTCCCAGTAGTTCTCTAACTGAAGTCAGCTCATGATGAAATCCTCCATGGAATATTTTTATCCCTTATTTCTCTTTTAAGACCAAGGTAAAATGCTGACTATTTTGATAAATTAACATAAGCAGATTAACACCGTGAATGACGGAATGGCTGAACAAGTTTCTTATGCATACAGGAATCTCACGTTTGTATAGTTCGATGGTAAACGCTTCCGAAGGAATCTAGACGATATTTCAAATGTATCTCAGTAGATGCAGTGATAGATCTATCAAAAGACCAATCCACCGGAAACATACACGGAACGCACAACTATTTGATTCTCATAGTCGCGTGTCTATCTCCATGAAAAAGAACTTCATTCATTCGCTCTGTTATAGGATGAGAAATATTCACATTTCTGACTGAGCTGATGTGCAACTTACTCTCCGGAAAGCCACGGATGCGCAAAACAGTTAAACAAACCGATTTATTAAGAAAAACACAAAAGATACACAATCCAAACTGGTCTCTGACACTCGATTACAAAGAAAACCGTCTTAGCGAATTTGGAATTCAAAGGTGATCAAGCTGAAGATGTGATCAAAAATCGTCTCCCAAAACCAGTCAGTAACATGTTATTTGCAGCAAAAATACAAATGAAGTTCACCAGTCACAAGATGTTCTACATCACTGCAAAATATAAGCTCCCCCCCTCCATGTGCACTGCTCTTATGGATCAAGGTACACTGGCCGTAGCCAGAAAATGCTATTCACACAGATGCGAGAGCATATTCCAGTAACATGGTTTAACAAGGGAGAAAGGGAAGAATGTGCGAAGTTCTATTCTAGAACAATAGATCGACTCCTGTCATTCTACCAACCCTGAACATAATTTTAAGATCATATGTCTAATCCATGTTAACTTACTGCGTTTTCTTCTTCTTTATCAACTTCTAAAGACAGTGGAGGCCTTGGCTATTTATTCATGAATTTAAGCCAGCCAGGCTTTTGTGTACAAAAGAAGTATGTACAATCCCTACTTCTGCCTTGGCCATAGATGGATAGACATTTATTTATTTCGTTTATTTAGTTATTCTATGTACTCTTCCCTTATCACTACGAATATTATTATTATTTCTATTACTATTCTCACTTTAAATTATTTCCATTTGTCATTCTAAATCCAAAGATTTTGTACATTGTTGAATTCTATCTTATCAAATTTCACACCATGTTATGTAACATTTTATATTCGCCTACTAATCCTATAATTATGCACCCCTTTCCAACACCTATACATCTTATGAATTATTCTGTATATGACAATAATTGTTTTGCCACTTGATATTTAACAATGATTATAAACACATATATTTTAACTGAATTTCATACTACTATTATTATTATTTCATGTATACGCACCTTTGATCTAATTCCCTCACCGGATATAATTTCTCAAAAAATCATATAATTGATCTGACTTCTCATTTTATTAAGTCTAATTTAGATAAAGCAATAAGAAGACGTAATTTGTCTGAATCGTGTAATGTATTTGCGCAACACATTTCGAATAATGTGATTACACATGGACTTGTCATAGAAATATATATGAAATTAATAAAGAGGTAAGAGGTGATGAATAAAGTGAACAGAGACTCTTTTCAACGAATTTATTATGAAGCAGTACAGTTGTGCATATACATGATTTTTGAGAAACTCTGTCCTTGGGGGATATTTCAAACACAAAGTGTGGTTAAAATCACGGAATATACACATTTGATCATATGGAATAAAAAGACAGTTGCAGCGAAGAATATTTTCTTGTCGACGAAGTCACCATCATCGGTCGTACCATGCGCCGACTTGAAAAACGCGCTCGTGAACACTACCCAGCCTGGCTAGCAAAAGGAGACCAAAAGCGTGTATACAGTTCAGTGACAGAACATCTGGTCAATTCAGGACATTCAGCACCATTCGAAAAATCCTTCAAACTGATATACAGGATTCGACCAAACTTATCAAAGGGAGTGAAATCAAGACATTTGGGCATAGCTGAGGCGTTAGCTGTCCAAAAACTCAAACCCACTCTTTGTATCCAAAAGAAATACGTCCAACTCTTGTCCCTGCTATGGCCATCATAAACAGGTAAATTTCTTAATAATGCCCATCCCATCGCCTTTCTTATCTAAACTTCCTGTTTATTCATGTTATTTTAAGTTTTCTTAATCCCTGTCTACACTACCATATTTTCATATCCACACTTCCTGTTTATTTTGTCATTTTACTATTTCTACATATTTAATCCCTGATTCTATAAACAGTTATTCATCACACTAATTTTTTATCCAAATATCCTGTATATTTTGTTATTTTTACATTTCTAACCCACAATGGTACAATGTCAATCTTCTCAGTTATTATAATGCTACTTTGTTCGAGTTTTATCCACCCCCTCCTGTTTGTTATGGCATTCTAATTCCTAATTGTAATTTTTATTAATCTGACCCCTAACCAGAAATTATTCTGGAACTTTTTTCTATCCATCTGATATAAATACACGAATGTACAGCCTAGATGATGACTTCGTCGAAAAGTGTGATTACTTAAAATAACAATAGTAGTATGAAATACAATTAAAATATTTGTGATTACAATCATAGTTCACTATCAAGTGATAAAACAAATAATGTCATATATATAATAGGATTTGCAGATAAATGGAACATTACGTAATCTGATAAGAAGTTCAGTATGGCAGATTTTGACATGGCTAAAAATTTATTGATTTGAAATAATCAATGGGACAAGTGAAATAATACCGGAAACTGTTCATATTAAGGATACTAATATTAATCTTTGTAATAGGGGAAAGGTAGATAGATCACGGAATATACACATTGGATCATAGGAATTATTAAAAAGACAGTTTCAGCGAAGAAAATTTTCTTTTCGACGAAGTCATCAACTAGGCTGTACATTCATGTATTTATGATAAATGGGTGGGAAAGTTCCAGAATAATTTCCGGTCAAGGGTCAAATTAATAAAAATTACAATTAGGAATTAAAATGCCATAACAAACAGGGGTGGGATGGATAAAACTCAAACAAAGTAGCATCATAATTACTGAGAAGATTGACATATTGTGCAATTGGAGGTTAGAAATGTAGAAATAACAAAAATAGACAGGATGTTTGGATAAAAAATCTAATGGGATCATAACTAATGTGACGAATAAATGTTTATGCAGTCAGGGATTAAATATGTAGAAATAATGAAATGACAAAATAGACAGGAAGTTCGGATATGAAAATATGGTAGTGTCAATAGTGGAGGGATTAAGACAAACTTAAAAATAACATGAAAAAATAGGAAGTTTGGATAAGAAAGGTGTTGGGATAGTCACTATCAAAAGAATTACCTGTTTATGATGGCCATGGCAGGGACAATGGGTGGAAGTATTTCTTTTGGATACATAGCGTGGGTTTGAGCTTTTGGATAGCCATTGCCTTGGTTATGCCCAGATGTCTTGATTTTACTCCCTTTCATAGGTTTGATCGAATCTTGTATATTACTTTGAAGGATTTTTCGAATGGCGCTGAATGTCCTGAGTTGACTAGATGTTCTGTCATCCCATCCATTTGATATAAATACACGAATGTACAGCCTAGATGATGACTTCGTCGAAAAGAAAATCAATCAATATATGCATACAGTTATCATATATATATATATATATATATATATATATACAAACTTATATGGATCTGCGGGAGCAGTTACTTTGAAAGAAGGTTTTTGAGGGAAGGTGGTAATTTGCAAGTACTTAGTGACTTCATGAGATGGAGAGGAAAGCAGTGCAACTGCAAGCATTCATCGTAAAATTTTATTCGAGTCACATCTCTGGATATTCTGCAACGAATTGTCACCAAACGATTCACTGATTTGAAAGAATCTGCGGGGAGGCGATTGTTGAGAAACTTCATGCATTTATTCTCCTTGATGAATTTGAATAAAGCAAGAACAACAGTGGTTTTTGTGTCGTCTTCCCAGAAAATCCTGAGGAGTTTGTGTATAATCTGTCGAGTCTGAATTTAAGCAGCATTGAAATGGAAGCGCTTTCCCTCGGATTTAACTTCCATATCCCGAATAACTTTATCAACAGAACCGATGTCGCAGCTCAATTCGAAAACCTTTTCTATCAGCTAAATGACCTTACTCCAATTGATGAGGACAAGAAGAGCTGGTTCAACTCTAAGCTGGTTGACGTTGCAAATCGATACCTCATTTCACCAACATCATATTCCAAATTCCTCTCTGAAGAGCATCAAAAGGCATTGAAATCTCTCAGAAATAATGACAAAATCATCATACTGCGACCTGACAAAGGCTCAGGAGTAGTACTGATGGATAAAGATGACTACATAGCAAGAATGAAAACTGTGCTGAATGACCCGTTGAGGTTTAAAGTCGACGACTGTCAGAAAGACAAGACTGATGCAACTGAAAAACGCATCACAAATGTACTGAGAGATCTTCTGAAGAAGAAATTGATTGACAACAACACGTACAATGAATTGAAACCCCAAGGGTCCCGCTTGCCATATATGTATGGCCTTCCAAAGATATACAAGAAAGCAGTCCCTCTAAGACCAATACTTTCGATGATCAACTCTCCTCAACATAGGGTTACCCGTTGGCTGGCAGAGAAGTTGGAACCCATTCGCCGACGGCTAGCCATACATACCATAAAAGACTCATTTCATTTCGCCGAAAGCGTGAATCATATGAACGTTTTAAATAAGTTCATGGTTCCACTTGATGCAACCTCCTTGTTCACAATGATCCCAATCAATGAAACTATTGAAATCATTTGTCAACAGTCTGATCTTCTTCCACTACCAGAGCTAGAATTCAAACGCCTACTGCTAATGTGTACTATGGTTAAGCAAGTAGAGTTTGACAACACTCTTTACGGCCAAATAGATGGTGTAGATATGGCCAGTCCACTTAGCCCTGTTTTAGCAGATATATTCATGTCCAACCTTGAAAGAACAAAGTTGAAGCATGCAATCGATCAAACAACTTCCTATTGTCGATATGTCGATGACACATTGGTAGTATGCAACAACGAAAGTCATGCATCCTACCTACTCAGCCTATTCAACAAAGCACATACAAATATTGAATTTTCTATGGAACATGAAAATGATGGGAAGTTCCATTTCTTTGACATTGCCATGCAACACCTAGAAGATGGTAGTCTCCAGAGGTCAATTTACCGAAAGCCTACATGGAATGGACAATACTTACATTTTAATAGTTTTTGTCCAAATAGCTATAAACGAGCACTAGTCAAGACTCTGTACTATAGAGCAAGGAGAATATGCTCTACAGAGAAACTAGAGGAAGAATTTATGATTCTCGAAAAGGTGCTGAAAAACAACAGTTACCCTCAAAGATTCATTAACAAATATGGAAGATGTGAAGGCTCAAATACCAAACAAATCACAGTTGAAAAAAAGCCTGTCTTCATTCAACTAGATTTTAAATGTGAAAACATTGCAGAAATGGTCAACAGAAGACTGAGAACGTCACTAGCCAGAGCCTATCCTGCAGCTAAGTTGGTTCCCGTCCATCGAACAACATGCTCTTTGGTGCAGTCAAAAGTCGACAGATACTCTTCTCATGTTAACTCCAACTGCGTATACAAATTTACGTGTATCTACGGGAGCAGTTACATTGGGAGAACAGAGAGAAGAAGGACATACCTCCGATTTTCTGAACATGTCCCAAAAAGCCTACATCTCCAGCTGGGAACAAACATCTTCTTGATACATGTCATGAGGAGGAAATCATAAAATCCTTTAAAATTATCAAGTTCGCCGAAGCAATTTCCATCAAGTGCCTGCAGCCCGATTTATATGTGTGTTCAGAAAGAAGCAGTTATCAGTCTTTCCTTGACCAGCCTGGTAGCTGTTTGTTTTCATTCTCTCTTTCATTTGATTATACAACGCCAAGATATTCCATTGAGTATGATTATTATTGCTGTTTGGGATAAAGTGTTTATTATTATTATCCGCATAGTATGCATATATTGATTTTTGTTTGAAAATGAACTCTGTGCGAGTATGTTAAAATTGTTTCTGTAGATATACTTAATAATGTCTTTGGGCTGTAAGCAAGCAGTTGATGAGAAGCCAACGAAATAAACAATGATGGTACAATTTTATTATTCTGCACAAACCACTGTTGTTCTTACTTTATTCAAATTCATAAAGGTGAATAAATGTATGAAGAAGGTTTGGCGTTGGTCTAGTGACCCTGCCGTAGAAAACTTGAGAAAACAGAAAAGACTTATTCTGCAATGGAATTGAGGAGACTGTATGACGTACACTGGTAAAAGTCTCCTGAAAAGCCAGTCGACCAGCGTGTCTTCTTTCTATGAAAACAAAAGTAAGCATGGGGACATACAGTGTCCACATTGTGCTTGAAGCAAAAGAGTTCAGTTCTCCTCGAGTTTGCCGAAGCAATCTCTATCAAACGCCTGAAACTCGATTTATGCCTGTGTTCAGTAAAGAAGTGGTTATTAGTGTTTCCTTGCCCTGGCTGGTGACTGGATGTCTTTATTCTCTCATCTGATTACGTAATCTTTGTCTTTAACCTCACCCGCTTTTATAATCTGTCCTTCATGCCCATTCATTTTGTTTTAATTTATTCCATAAGACTATATACTACAGTAGTGATTGCTAGCTAGATCGGGGTGATTTAAACAACAGTTGGCTGTTTGGCTCGTCTAGGGTCCAACCCATCAGCGACGCTCCCCTGGTTTGACTCACCTCCGAAAGCTGAATCAGTTCACTCCACCCAATTTATGACTAGCTGCTAGGGCGAACTGATAATTTTGTAAATCAAGTTCTCAGTTAGCAAACATGTCTGATTTTGTGATTACCATTCATGGCATCAAAAAGATAATGTATTGTAATCTGAGCAATTCTGGTTTCCAAAGAGAACTGGCTATATCTAAATTAATTTAATAATCCCTACTGAAACATTCAGAACGCGATATTCACGGAACAGAAACTCTTTCCAACGAATCAATTATGAAGCTGTACTATTGTATTTATACACGATTTTTAAGAAAGTATAACCTGTTAGGGAACTGAATCCAAGATGTGCATAGATGAAATAATAATGATAGTATGAAATGTCACCAATGATATTCCTAATTATGGTGGACTGGATTATACGTTAGACAGTGTGAAACAAGAAGACAGGAATATCCTGGATCGACGTGAAGAACCTAGAAGACCTGGATCTCGCGCGTCGATGATTTATGTTTGATGTCACACAAAATCGAAGACTTACAAGCGAAAACCGACAAACTGGTTGAAGAGGCAGCAAAGACAGGACTCCAGGTGAACATAGACAAGACAGAGGTTATGAAAATAACCAACCAACAACAACAACAACAGCAGCAGCAACATCCGGCGCTAATCACCATCAACAGGGGCATTTGATAGAGGTGACTTCATTCACTTATCTAGGGAGGGAGCATTGTT
>OX235272.1:128814847-128872559 GCA_944472155.2 Trichobilharzia szidati | reverse complement strand
AGCCATTGAATATTGTTAGTGAATGAAAATTAGTCAGAGTGAGTCATTATTGATCATTATCAATCACAGTGTATATTTCACTGACCCATAGATTTCAATATTCAATTGGTAGGCATAAGTTGGAGTTAAGGAATGCCACTCATTATTTATAATGAAGGAGCATTGCCTTCAAATCTCATTGGTTAGTAGTGAGATTTAGACTCAGCGCGTCACCAAAAGTATTTCCAACAAGCTAACTACAGATTTTTTTAATTATTAGCTACCTTCGCTCCATACAGAAGATCAGATGGCCAACCGGAAGGGATGAATAACAACAAGGGAACTCTAGCAACATATCAGACAAGAACCAGTCGCTCGACAAATAGGGCTAAAGGGACTGAAGATGAATCTGAGATATAATCAGTATACCTTTGGAGGACGTCACGCCTCAGACAAGCTATTGAATATAACCCAAATGGGAAAAAACAAGATGGGCAAGGTGCTGGGGTTGATATGAAGAGGACCATATGAGAGAGGAGATTAAAGCTCATGAACAGCTTTGGGGCCAACCATGAAGAACTGAGGTGGACAGGATGAGATGGATATACTCTGTTGAAGCTCTATGTTTCATTCAGCACCTGAGGGAACTATGAAGATAATATTTACTGCATACATTTCTGTCTGATATACTGATTTTCTTATGATGACATTCTTTTTGAAACTCAAAAGTAGCTTCCGACTTCGTGAAAAGTATCTAACTAACCAATAAATGACTTTCCCAGACGTCGTCACAGAAACACAAATGTTGTGTATAACATTTTAGGAGATTTAGGAGTCAATTGGTGAATGGTGACTAGCAGTGGAATCCAGGATTAAGCGCATTTCGTCCTATTTCGGACTCGTCAGTTAGATGTACCTGCATTGCGTTTCAAACGCATTTAAACTACGGGCACTGGGTTCCAGCCTAGGTGCGAACATCATCACTCACTGGGGAATGCAGGTACATCCAGCTGGGAGACGAGTCCCAAATAGGACGAAATGCGCTTTATCCTGGATTCCACTGTCAGTCACCATCCACCAATTAACCTTTAATTACATTCCCAGACATCGTTGAAGCATCTGCACAAGAAGCCGACTTCTCAACCTGCGACCGAGCACTCTGGTCCAATCAATCGACGGGAAAATCTAAAATTCAATTAAGATTTAGGAGTCGATTTGATGCATTTAACTGTTTGCATAGTATCGAAATGATAAAGCGATCCAAACTTAGACTTAATAGATGTTGAATACTCTTTGGTTTTCAGTGTTTCTGTGACCTGATTCTGAAACTATTCAAATCCTTGAAAAAAAAAACACTTGATGATAAATTCATCTATTTCTATTCATACTACTTTTTTCTATGAGGAAACATTTACTACTGTTATTTAGTTAGTAGTTAAAAGACATTTTGAACATTTCACAATGAATGATAAATTTGATTGCTTAGTCCTACTTCAGCAGAATGTACCCTTGACTCCACCAGAGATAGAACCCAGTTTACGTGGCCAAGCTTGATAGCCATTCAGCCGTTTCGATCAGAATCCAATATCCCATGAATTATAACTCCTGTCAATTCACGATTTTAGGGCATCTTTCAGTCAATGTCCTTGACGAGTATTTTCCCTCACACCCAATCTTGTGGACCTCAGTGGTCGCAACTCCTGACTAAAAACTGCACTCAGCATTCTCCTGTGGCCAGTCGCCAGCGAATATCAGATTAGTTTTAAAAAGTTATTCTGGAAGTTTAATCTCTGGCTGATGTCATTTAGAGACTTTACCCCGTAACCTCAACATTCTGGATTCAACCATCGGTGTGTTTGTGGGTGCCTAATACTGAAGAATTCCAATCTGAGACGAAACAGATGTTCAGTAACCTCTGGTTTTAAGTGTTTACTAAGTACTGTCAATCTGTGATCAAACATTTATAAGCTTTGAAAATATTGATTGCCTTTACAAGTCCAACTGCTGTTGTGGGGCTAATAACATGGGATGTTTGTAGCCAGACATATCCTATCACATTTGGCGGTACCTTCCGGCCGAACTGGGAGGAGAGAATGCAGAGTTATTCATTCAGAATTTCATACATTGATTCTCTTTTATAAATTTGAACAAAGAATGAAGAAACATTGGCGCGCAGAATAATCTGGATCCATTTTATTTCGTCGGTTCTCATCAGCTGCGTACAACCTGAATTTTTAAAAAAATAAAATGAAAAAAAGTGTACAATTTTAACAAACTTTTGTCCATTAGCAAGCATATTGTCAGAGCGTCATAGTGAAATAAGGCGTTGCGATTTACAAGGTGTCTAAAGTGTTACGACATATATATATATATATCTTGTTAGAGAGAAGTCTCTCGAAAAAAAATTGACTAACAGTTGTGTTGTTGGGGTGGTAACAAAAGAAAATTAGTAATAGTTACGTAATTAGATAAGAGAAGATCCAAATTTCGGTGCACATGAGGTCGGATGAGAAGTTGATGATGTAATACAGTGAGCAGAACTCAGAAGATCAAGAAAAATTATCTCTTAAGAGAGTCAAGCGAAAAATAAAGAGGGGGAGAGTGAAAAGATAAGTTAACAAAATTAGAAAACAAAGAGTTATTAAGAAGAGAGTCACCAGGGTAATTGAAGTCCAACAACGGATTCTTTTTGGACACATAAGTCAGGCTTCAATCGTTTTATTGCTATAGCTTCAGCAAACTCGAGAAGACTTGAGGTACTTTGTCTGTTAATTATTTTGATTGATTCCAGCACATCTACACGGTGTCCTGTGTCGATCAGATGTTTGGCGATTGAAGAGCTTAAACAATTCGGTCCCTCTAACCGGAGGCTCCTTGGTACATGTTCGAAGAATCTGACGTAGGCCCTCCTCTCTGTTCTTCCAATAACTGCTCCGCAGATAATGTGAATTGGTATACACAGTTGGAGGTAACATGTGAGGGTACTTGTCAATTTTGACTGCACCAGTGAAGAGGTTGTTCAGGGTAGAGAGACTAATAATGCTGCAGGATACGTCCTAGACAGGGCTGCGCTTAATCTTTTATTTACCATTCTCATAATGTCATCGCCCTTGTAGTCAAGTTTGATGAAAATAGGCTTCTTACTGACTGTAGCTGTATCAAGCTTCTTGAGTTCATTCTTGCCATATTTGTTAATAAAACTTTGTGGGTAACCATTTTCTTTCAAGCACATTTTTCAAGAAGCATTAGTTCACTGTCTAGTTTGTTTTGGTGAACATATTCTCTTCGATTTAGAGAAAAGCGTTTTCACCAGCGTTCGTTTGTATCTCACTGGGCAGAAGCTGTTGAAATTCAAGTAAAGACCACCACTCCATGTGTCTTTACGATATACAGATCTTTCGAGTGTCCCGTCGTATTTTCTCTCATCTTCAGAACTGACTTTGAGGAAATGTGCTAAATGGTCTACTTACAGCCTTGGTAACACTTAACAGGGAGTTACATATTTAAGTACAGCAAAACAAATTTATACTATCCCTTTGGTTAGTTAGGTCTTAATCTTGTCATAAGTAAATAATAATAATCTACTTTATTCCAAAAACAGTACTTATAATACAGAATGGAATTCTCAGTATTTGTCACAATATTGCATCTGGTTTACTCAAAATATATATAAAATTAAAAATTAAAACAAAATTAACCAGAGGAATTTGTCCACATTTACGACATAAAGTCAAAAATATTCGAAGCACGAAGTGAGATTATTAAATATAATAATAATAATAACAGTGAGTTTGTTTCAAACGGTATTGTCGATTCAGTTTGGAAACTTTAGCATGTTATAGATTATTGAATCTAATGTTCTGTTGATATAGCAGTATGGTGAGGGGAAATACAAAATTAACAGTTATAATACAGCTTAAAATGATGTCCACACTTATGAAAAAAAATAAACAAAACGAAAAAAATTGAGAGGATTATAAATATAAGAAGTACAATAACAATAAAGGTTGATGCTTTAAGGGTGGAGGAAATGGTTTATTTAGTGGTGCTAAGAAGGTTAGTTAGTTCATTTCTGACGCTATTTTCATCACATAAAATACGTGCCAAATATGGTATAGTGAAATTTTTATACTTAGAAGTGCACGCATGAAATCTTTTGAAATGACTTCTTGTTTTACCTGAGGAGATACAAGGTGAAAGCTGCGGGTGTTGAGGTAGATGCTAACAGTCTGACAAAATTCCTTTAGCGAATTTGTTGCATGACATCAAGTGCCTATCAATGACAATGTCAACGATATGGCCCAATAGGATACCACTCGCCCTACTGACAGTCTTCAGAGTTCTACGAAGTATGACATAGTCTTTTTTAAGCAATCCAGGAAAGAATAAGGGTGAACAGTAAAGAAGAATAGGTAAGATGCACGAGTTGACAAACTGTAAGAGGAGGGGTTGATTGAGTTATGCCTGAGTGCCTTAACTTCTTAATGTAAAAAGTCAGACGAAATATTTTCTTTAGAAATCGCTAAGACATGAGAGGACCAGGATAGGTCAGAAGAGAGAATTAAACCAAGATACTTAACTTCAGACTTGCAGTTTTCTTTTAAGAAAAATCTTTGTCCTTCATGCTCATTCATTTTGTTTTATTTTATTCCATAAGACTATATATACTACTGATTGATTGAGGTGAATAATTGTATACTGCTCAAATCAACCAGTAGTGATTGCTAGCTAGATCGGGGTGATTTAAACAACAGTTGGCTGTTTGGCTCGTCTAGGTCCAACCCATCAGCGATGCTCCCCTGGTTTGACTCACCTCCGAAAGGTGAATAAGTTTAAACCACCCAATTTATGACTAGTTACTGTGGCGAACTGATAATTTCGACAACATAATAAGAAGACGTAGTTTATCTGAAACGTGTAATGTATTGGCGCAACACATTTCGGACATTCTGATCACACACGTACTTGCCATACACAGTTTTTATATATAATGGAAGAAGGCATGAATAATTACAATACAGGTCAGATTGTATACAGGTCAAGGTTACGAATAATGGGTAGGGAGACGCAAAGGTGTGGATAAGGAAGGAAGGGAAAAACAAAACAAGGGGGTGAAAATATTATGAAGTAAGTTGATCCTTGGTTCTAAATTGGATTACCAAGGCAGGTTTAAAGTAATAACAAATAACTTTTGGACACAAAAGACATATAAGTTTAAGCCTTTTTATGGCCAAAGCTTCAACGAATTTAAGTATGTCACCCAACCTTGTTTTATATATGAGGTTGAAGGCATTGTTGAAATCAACCGTATGACCCGTCACTATAATGTGCTTCGCGACAGATGATGTTGGACACCTATTTCCGGGACCAGTTGCATCTGGTGATTTTATTTGTTGTTGCAGCCACTTTGGAATATGTTCTGTAGCCCTAACCTGCAGAGACCGATGAGTCCTCCCTATATACATGTGTCCACACATACATGTAAATTGATAAACACAGTGTGACACTATCGTTCGGATAATGTGAGGGTTTATAGGACAGCATAGTTCTCGTTTTCTCTATGAAGATAAGTTTAGCTGCATAATAAGTTCTATTAATTGCGGCATTGAGTCTTCATCTAGTGACTAGACTTTGTTGATCACCTATGAACGGCAAGGATATGTAAACATCCTTTTTGGGAGCTGATTGGATTGGTAAAGCGCTATGGTTGACACTTCCGTAACGTCTAATAGATCTCAGTGGGTAATTGTTATCTAACAATACTTCAGTGAGGTGTTATCTTTCTTCTTCAATTGTATCGGCAGTACATATACGGTGAATGCTTGAACTGATAATTCTGTAAATGAAATTCTCAATAAGCAAATATGCCTGATTTTGTGATTACTATTCATGGCATCAAAAAGATTATGTATTGTAATCTAAACAATTCTGGTTTCCAAAGAGAAATGGCTATGTCTAACTTAATTTAATAATTCCAAATGTAACATTCCGAACGCACTATTCACGGAACAGAAACTCTTTCCATCGAATCAATTACGAAGCTGTACAAACGTATACATCCATGATTTTTAAGAAACTATATCCTCTTAGGGAACTGAATCCACGATGTGAATAGATGAAATATTAATGTTAGTATGAAATGTCTGCCTTAGTCAATGCAGTGATGGATCTATCAAAAGACCGATCCACCGGAAACATACATAGAATGCACAACTAAATAATTCTAATAGTCGGGTGTCTATCTCCAGGAAAACGAAATTAATTCATTCGCTTTGCCTTGAGGTGACAAACATCAGTTAGAGAACCACTGGAAAACCTGGGGGTACTGGACAACTGTTTCGTCCTAGTTTGGGACTCTTCAGTAGTACGCATCCCACCGAAGGTTTGAATACAGGACCTTCTGGTTACAAGGCGAGCTAGCTCGTAGACCATTGAGCCACTGGGACCCAGTCCAATGGTTCTTGAATTCTTACTTCTGCCAATTCACGACATAGTGCGACGTTTTCGCAATGTCTTCTTCGATGAATAGTTCTAATTGTGTAGACTCAAAACTTGCTTCCTAAAATCCACACTCGCAGAAAACGGTCATCCGAAACAATTTATTAAGCAAAATACAAAAGATAAACTGGTGGACATTTCTCACCAATTTCTAAATGCTAGAATACACCAGAAAAATGGTTTATCAAAAGAACACCACGCCACACTTAAGGAATTAATCGAAAAAGATAATCGTATTATCCTTAAACCTGATAAGGGAGAAGGCGTTGTCATCATGAATAAATCGGATTATCAAAATAAAATGAATGATATCCTCAAAGATCAGTCCAAATTTCTGGTGGACAATGCTACTGATAATGTGCTGCTTGTGGAAAAGCAGATCAATCGTCAGCTTCAGATTTTACTGATGAATGGTTTTATAAATGAAAAACTTTATAAACAACTTAAAGCAATTGGGTCACATACTCCCCGGCTTTATGGCCTTCCGAAGATCCACAAAACTAGGAACCCACTGAGACCCATCTTAGACATGTCAAATTCTCCCTACCATAAAATTGCAAAATGGATTACAGAAGTCCAAAGAGAACTGGCTATATCTAAACTAATTTAATAATCCCTATTGAAACATTCCGAACGCACTATTCACGGAACAGAAACTCTTTCCAACGAATCAATTATGAAGCTGTACAATCGTATACATACATGATTTTTAAGAAAGTATAACCTGTTAGGGAACTGAATCCACGATGTGAATAGATGAAATAATAATGATAGCATGAAATGTCTGCCTTAGTCAATGCAGTGATGGATCTATCAAAAGATCCATCCACCGGAAACATACATAGAATGCACAACTAATTAATTCTCATAGTCGCGTGTCTATCTCCACGAAAAAGAACTTCATTCATTCTCTCTGTTATAGGATGAGAAATATTTACATTTCTCACTGGACTGATGTGCAACTTACTCTCCTAAAAGCGCGAAACAGATAAACAAACCGATTTATTAAGAAAAACACGAAAGATACACAATCTGTACTGGTCTCTGACACTCAATTACAAAGAAAACCGTCTCAGCGAGTTTGGAATTCAAAGGTTATCACGCTGAAGATGTGGTCGAAAACCGCCTCCCAAAACCAGTCAGTAACATGTTCTTTCCAACAAAACTACAAATGAAGTTCACCTGCCACAAGTTGTTCACCATCTTTGCAAAAAAAATAAGGTCACTCGTCTGACTGCCTCCATGTGCATCTCTCGATCAGTTCACCTGCTCTTGTGGAGCAACGTACATTCACCGTAACCAGAAAGTGCTTTCCACATAGATATGAGAGCATATTCCAGCAACATGGTTTAACAAGGGAGAAAGGGAAGAATGTGCGAAGTTCTATTCTAGAACACTAGATGGACTCCTGTCACTCTACCAACACTGAACATGATTTTAACATCATCTTTCGAATCCATGCTAACTCACCGCGTTTTCTTCTTTATCATCCTATAAAAGCAGTGAAGGCCTTGGCTATTCATTCATGAATTTAAGCCAACCAGACTTTTGTGTACAAAAGAAGTATGTGTAATCCCTACTTCTGCCTTGGCCATAGAGGGATAGGCATTTATTTATTTTTTTTGTTTAGTTCAAAGTGGAACCTGATATACACTCTCTCTTCGAGGATTCTGAATATATGCAGCGAGGAAGTGATTGACGAAGAACTGTGCAATCTCAGGGGAACCCCTCATGGAATACGGTTTTCCGCCTAGGTTCATAAATAAAAATCTCAAATCAAAGAAGAATTCCGAACAAGTCCGATACGTCCCGAAGAAGATACTTCTGCTTAATATAGAATTCAAAGGTGACATTGAAGGAGAAATCTTCCGTAAATGACTCTCCAAATCTCTGAGGAAAACATACTTCGCTGTGAGCTTACGACTGACATTTTCCTGCAAGAAACTGTTCAGCCAGAACTTGAAAGACAAGCCGTCGCACTGGGCCACTTCAACGTGAATATACCAGTTTACTTACTCGTGCAGAGCCGAGTACATCGGCCGTACCATGCGCCAACTTGAAAACGCGCTCGTGACACTATTCAACCTGGCTGGTAAAAGGAGAACGAAAATGCGTATATAGTTCAGTGACAGAACATCTGGTCAATTCAGGACATTCAGTGCCATTCAAAAAATTCTTCAAAATAATATACAAGATTCGATCAAACCTATCAAAGACATCTGGGCATAGTCGAAGCACTAGCTATCCAAAAGCTCAAACCCACGCTACGTATCCAAAAGAAATACGTCCAATACGTGTCCCTGCCATGGCCATCATAAACAGGTAATTCTTTTAGTAATGACTATCTCATCACCTTTCTTATCCAAACTTCCTGTTTTTCCACGTGATTTTTAAGTTTTTCCTAACCCCTATTTACACTACCAAATCGGGGGTTAGAAATGTAAAGATAACAAAATATACAGGATATTTGGATAAAAAATTAGTGTGATGAATAACTGTTTATAGAATCAGGGATTAAATATGTAGAGATAGTAAAATGACAAAATAAACAGGAAGTGTGGATATGAAAATATGGTAGTGTAGACAGGGATTAAGAAAACTTAAAATAACATGAATAAACAGGAAGTTTAGATAAGAAAGGCGATGGGATGGGCATTATTAAGAAATTTACCTGTTTATGATGGCCATAGCAGGGACAAGAGTTGGACGTATTTCTTTTGGATACAAAGAGTGGGTTTGAGTTTTTGGACAGCTAACGCCTCAGCTATGCCCAAATGTCTTGATTTCACTCCCTTTGATAGGTTTGGTCGAATCCTGTATATCAGTTTGAAGGATTTTTCGAATGGTGCTGAATGTCTTGAATTGACCAGATTTTCTGTCACTGAACTGTATACACGCTTTTGGTCTCCTTTTGCTAACCAGGCTGGGTAGTGTTCACGAGCGCGTTTTTCAAGTCGGCGCGTGGTACGGCCGATGATGATGACTTCGTCGACAAGAAAATTTTCTTCGCTGCTACTGTCTTTTTATTCCATATGATCAAATGTGTATATTCCGTGATTTTAATCACACTTTGTGTTTGAAATATCCTCCAAGGACAGAGTTTCTCAAAAATCATGTATATGTACAACTGTACAGCTTCATAATAAATTTGTTGAAAAGAGTCTCTGTTCACTCTATTTATCACCTCGTACCTCTTTATTAATTTCATATATATTTCTATGACAAGTCCGTGTGTGATCAGAATGTTCGAAATGTGTTGCGCAAATACAACATTACACGATTCAGACAAATTACGTCTTCTTATTGCTTTATCTAAATTAGACTTAATAAAATGAGAAGTCAGATTAGTTATATGATTTTTTGAGAAATTATATCCGGTGAGGGAATTAGATCAAAGGTGTGAATACATGAAATAATAATAATAGTAGTATGAAATGCAATTAAAATATTTGTGATTATAATCATAGTTAAATGTCAAGTAGCAAAACAATTATTGTCATATACAGAATAATTCATAAGATGTATAGGTGTTGGAAAGGGATGTATAATTATAGGGTTAGTAGGCGAATATAAAATGTTACATAACATGATGTGAAATTTGATAAGATAGAATTCAACAATGTACAAAATCTTTGGATTTAGAATGACAAATGGAAATAATTTAAAGTGAGAATAGTAATAGAAATAATAATAATATTCGTAGTGATAGGGGAAGAGTACATAGAATAACTAAATAAACGAAATAAATAAATGTCTATCCATCTATGGCCAAGGCAGAAGTAGGGATTGTACATACTTCTTTTGTACACAAAAGTCTGGCTGGCTTAAATTCATGAATGAATAGCCAAGGCCTCCACTGTCTTTACAAGTTGATAAAGAAGAAGAAAACGCAGTAAGTTAACATGGATTAGATATATGATCTTAAAATCATGTTCAGGGTTGGTAGAGTGACAGGAGTCGATCTATTGTTCTAGAATAGAACTTCGCACATTCTTCCCTTTCTCCCTTGTAAAACCATGTTGCTGGAATATGCTCTCATATCTATGTGAAAAGCATTTTCTGGCTACGGCCAGTGTACCTTGCTCCATAAGAGCAGTGCACATGGAGGGGGGGGGGGGAGCTTATATTTTGCAGTGATGTAGAACATCTTGTGACTGGTGAACTTCATTTGTATTTTTGCTGCAAATAACATGTGACTGACTGGTTTTGGGAGACGATTTTTGATCACATCTTCAGCTGGATCACCTTTGAATTCCAAATGCACTATGACGGTTTTCTTTGTAATCGAGTGTCAGAGACCAGTATGGATTGTGTATCTTTTGTGTTTTTCTTAATAAATCGGTTTGTTTAACTGTTTTGCGCATCCGTGGCTTTTAGGAGAGTAAGTTGCACATCAGCTCAGTCAGAAATGTAAATATTTCTCATCCTATAACAGAGCGAATGAATGAAGTTCTTTTTCATGGAGATAGACACGCGACTATGAGAATCAAATAGTTGTGCGTTCCGTGTATGTTTCCGGTGGATTGGTCTTTTGATAGATCTATCACTGCATCTACTGAGATACATTTGAAATATCGTCTAGATTCCTTCGGAAGCGTTTACCATCGAACTATACAAACGTGAGATTCCTGTATGCATAAGAAACTTGTTCAGCCATTCCGTCATTCACGGTGTTAATCTGCTTATGTTAATTTATCAAAATAGTCAGCATTTTCCCTTGGTCTTAAAAGAGAATTAAGGGATAAAAATATTCCATGGAGGATTTCATCATGAGCTGACTTCAGTTAGAGAACTACTGGGAAACCTGGAAGTACTGGACAGCCAACTGTGTCGTCCTAGTTTTGGACTCTTCACCAGTACATACCCACCGACAGAGTTCGAACCCATGACCTTCTGGTTACACTCTCGTAGACCATTGAGCCACTGGGACCCGATCCAATGGTCGTTGAATTCTAACCTCTGCCAATTCACGATATAGCACGACCATTTCGCAATGTCTTCTTCGATGAGTTACTGCCTCATCTTCAACCTGCTGTACTCCAGTACTCCCAGGTTTTCCAATGTTTCTCTAATGGATGTCAGCTCATGAGGAAATCCTCCATGCAATCAAATTCTGAGATGTTAATTACCTTAAGAAGCTATTTCTGTTATATGAGACTAATTCTATTTAAATGACATTGGTGTGTTTATTCATTGCTCAATTCTGATTGGTTGTTATCTGTCTCAAAACTCTAATCTGATTTTATTGGTCATGTCTCATAGAGAAGTATGAAGTTAATCGATAAGATTTGGTATTGTTATCCTTCTCTAAGCTGGATGATTTAGTTATTTAGCATTTATCATTGTCTTCCTAGACAGTATATTCAGTAATTTAACAACTTCCATTGTAACGTTATGAACACAAAATTCAGTGAACAGAGACTTTTCAGCGAGTCTATTGTCAAGCCGTACAATCCTCATATGTACGGTTTTTCAGAAACTGTATCTTGTGAGGATACTTAGGTAGATGAAAGGAATCATTTAGCAGGGTGAGAAATTTATTTCGATATAGTTTAATATTGCAACAGTTGTGTAATAATCTGTCCCTCAAGTAACCATGACAATGATTCTAAGATCATCTATCTAATTCACACTAACTTGCCGTGTTTTCTTCGCTCTAAACTTCTAAGGACAACCGAGGCCCTGACCATTGATGAGTTTAATCCAGACCTTTGTGTACAAGAAAAATGATGGACTACCAAGTGGCTGCATTCCTGTTTTTCTGATAGGAAGCAGTACACTGCTTACAACAATGGGAAGTCCTCCACTGCTCGCTTCAATTACTCTAGCTGGTGTTCCTCAGGGAGATGTTCTTCCACCTTCTCTGTTTTCTTTCTTCTTACATGACTTGCCTCTCATTTTGACGAAGCCAATTTTGTTAAGTATGCTGATGATCTGACTGTTTCTATGCCAGTGGTTACTTCTCAGTCAGACTTCTCCAAAATGAATAACTTTTTATCAGAAATTAGTCAGTGATCCTCGTCAAATAGTCTTAAGCTTAATTCCTCCAAATGTCAGGTGGTTAATTTCACTTTCAGATGTAAGTGCGATTTACATGAACTGGTTAGATTCGCATGGTTTCACTATCATAGATGACACAGGGGTTGAAACCAAATCGAATGTTAAATACCTTGGACTGTGTATTTCCTATGATCAACTTTCCTGGTCTTTCCACATTATGTTTGTTTCCAGAAAGATATTTCTTTTGGCGGTCTGTGTGTAGGGAAATTAAGACGATCTGGTATCACTCGGTCTCTACTGTTACAGTTTGTTTATTCTTGTATTCTGTCTATCCTTTTTTACTTCTACCCCCCCCCCCCCGACTTAATCTTTCCTGGGCTTCTGAACAAAGACTTTGTTATACAGCGAAGAGCACTAAAAGCCGTCAGTAGGGCAAGCGGGTGAAATGTTGCTTAACCAACTCGTTAATACTGTTGTGGATAAACACATGAACTCCTGCAAGAAATTAGCAAATATTATCTTGTCAGACTCTGAACATCCTCTTTCTCGAGATATATACACAACTCTCTCCTTGATGCTTCTCATCAGGTAGGGGAATTAGAAGCAACTATAGAAGACTGTTTGCTCGAAAGACTAAGTGCAAAAATTCTACTATACCTCATTTAGCCGGGACATATTTTATGTGATTAGAATAGTTTAAGACAGGAAATTACCAACCTACTGAGGAATGGCCCTTATTTTTATTGTTATTATTATTAATGTGAATGCGCTATTTTAGTTATTGCCCCTATAATGAAAAAATTAGATGCAATATTGTATTACATGCTGAAAATTCCATGTTTTACCAAAAATACTGTTTGGAATAAAGCTATTATTATAATTATTAGTATTATTAATATTATTATTATTAGAAAAGGAGGTACATACAGTCCCTATTTTTACGTTGGATATAGAGAGATGGATATTTCTTTATTTAATCTAAGTAACTTTTTAATAATAATAATAATAATCTACTTTATTCCAAAACAGATAGTACTTGTAATACGGAATGGAATTCTCAGCATTTGTCACAATATTACATCTGATGTACTCAAAATCTAAATAAAATTAAAAGTTAAAACAAAATTAACCAGAGGAATTTGTCCACACGTTCACGATATAAAGTCAAAAATATTCGAAGTACGAAGTGAGAATTTTAAATGTAATAATAATAATAGTAATAACAGTGAGTTTGTTTCAAACGGTATTGTCGATTCAGTTTGGAAATTTTAGCATGTTATAGATTATTGAATCTAATGTTCTGTTGATATAGCAGTATGGTGAGGGGAAATACAAAATTAACAGTTATAACACAGCTTAAATGATGTTCACACTTATGAAAAAATAAACAAATAAAAACAAAAAATTGAGAGGATTATAAATATAAGAAGTACACTAACAATAAAGTTTGATGTTGTAAGGATGGAGGAAATGGTTTATTTAATAGTGCAAAGCAGGTTAGTTAGTTCCTGCCTAACACTATTTTCATCCCATAAAGTACGTGCCGCTAAATATGATATAGTGGAATTTTCATACTTAGACGTACGTGCTTAAAGTCTTCTGAAAAGACTTCTTGTTTTACCTGAGGAGACACAAGGTGAAATAACTCTTCTCTTATTACTATGATTAATATTATTATTCTTATAATTAACATTTCCCAGTACTATCTCGTGCGTTGGTGGTCCAGGGGTAGAGTGATCGCCAACCATTCGGGTGGTTCGAGGTTCAGTCCCCAGGCGACACACTAGCGTTTAACTCGCTAAGCTAGTATTAAGACTGGAAAAGAGAGAAGGTTGCATGGCATGAGGCTAGTGACCCCATCCCTTTAAAAATAAAACACCACTGCTACCGAAACTTAAAAACTGTAGCTTGAAGCCCTCCCTATATTCCACTATGAACGCAGAGGGATAAAAAAATAATAATAATAATAAAGTAGTATTTCACCTGCCCCACTTATTATTGTAAATGGACATGTGATGGAGAAGATTTGTAGCTCAGGTGGATGATTTTGATGTAGTTGTATTCTCTGAGCTAGCTGGATGATTTATTTGCAAAGCTTTCATTCCCCTATTAGGCAACATCTTCAGCGCATGCTCCAGTTTCAAGTGAGCTTTTCGATTTCTCCACTAGTTTATAAGTCATCTCTCCTGGTGACCTTGGTCGTGGTTGGTTGTTTCTGCGTGTTTTCACATCCTCTAGGTTACTTGTATTGGCATTGGTGCTGACTGTTTCCTTGACGTGAAGTTTGAGTGTTTGTGAGTGAAATTTCCTTCTTATCGATTGAAAAATCTTGTCTATGTCGATGTGTCTATTGATTGACAATTCCCTGGAATACCAGTCTTCTAAGCCTGATATAAACTCGTGGAGAAATCTAAAAGCCCACTTGAACCTGGAGTATGTGCTGAAGGTGTTGCCTAGCAAGTAGGGAAATGAAATCTTCGCAAATTAACCGTCCAGCTAGCTCAGAGAACACAATTACATCGAAATCATCCACCTGAGCTACAAATCTTTTCCATCATATACTGATGGAAGTTTTTGGTAGACCAAATTTAAACTGGCCTCCAATAATGATATATATATATAACAACGCTGCTTCAGATTATTATTATTCCCTTGAGTTCCGAGTCAAAAATAGGGCTTCAACATCACATCTCTACTTTCTACTATTTTCTGCCGTCCTCTTCACCTGGGCGGACCCACGATTACTTCCCATAATCTCTTATCTCCTACTCACCAACACACAATTTCCTCCATGTCACCCTCACATCAACGACATACTCGCCGCTTCCCACTGGAATTCCGCTCTATCGATGGCCTGCACTAAGCACAATGTCATTCGACGGTCTCCTCAACGAATGCCCGACCCATCTCCATTCCCTCCCACATATTTGTTGAGCGATCGGCTCTTGCCTGTTGGTTTGTTCCCAGCCAGCCAGAGTTTCTTCTTGCTAATTCTTTCTGGCCAGCTGGCCAACCTGCTATTTGATCTTCAGTATGGAGTCAGCCATCGAAGGTAGCAGCTGTTGATAAAGGTCTGTAACTTGTTGGAAATCCTTGTCATGATAAACGTGCAGTGCAAGTTTCTGATCCGTATAGAAGAAGTGACTGACTGACTGACTTCAGAACAAAGCTTTTATGATAATTATTTATTTAGTGCTAGTTTTAAGATGATGGATATCATTTCTGTGTGTCTGTGTATGGTGTTTTCACTCATTCTCTCGGCTATTTAGGTGAGCAACTCCTAGTGGAACGACAAAAGACAAGGACCAGGCAACAGATCGCACATTGAGAAAATCAAGAGATATTTATAGATTTTTATGTACATTATTATTAGCGTTATTGTTAGCAGAGAAGCAACATCTTCTGATTCGCTGTTTTCTTGATGAAGGTTATTCTGTACTGCTTGTGACCGTTTCTCAGAAAGTTAAGCCATATATCTACGAATCGTATTTGCACACGTAAGTCTGCTATGATTGGTTGTTGAGTTCCTCAAGGTTAGGCTTTGTTCTTGTTTTTTCACATGGGCCCGATTCGGGACGTAAACATTGACATCACTTGTTGTCTACAATTCTGTCTTGCAGACAGATCTCACCATACTAGTAGTGTAAAATATAAGGTCACTATGGGAGAATAATTCTAACAGCAGACATACTTGTAGCTTGTCAGTAATAACCGGTTAATTATAATGTTCCGCCAAAAATCACCTTTTTCATTTACACTACTTACGAGTAGCTAAAATGTTGTACGGAAAATATGTATGATTTCAGAGTTTTATTCATTAGTGCCTTTTGTATACAGTGTCATAAATCGATTTACATAAATAGAGACAGAAAAAGAAAGGTTCGTGCGGAATCGATAAATTTCTCAATAGTGTTCTTATGTCACGAATAAAATCAATTACGAAATCATTTTACTTTTTATTACTCATATTTTGTATAGGATTCTCTCTTAGAATATTGACCAACCTTCATGTGCGTATCCTGAGAGTATCCTGTTGATACGACCTATGTACTTAGCTCTACAATAGCAAGTATGCTGATATAAACTCACGGCTGTCGCTAACTATGGACACATTGTCCCTGACCTTTTGATGAATAAGAGCATGATTGGAGAAGGTGAGGCGTAAAGACGCGGCGAAAAATGCATTTCAAACTGATTTCGACAATCTGCTTTTTACTTTGATTAGACACTAGTAACTAGTGCGATGTGTCTAGTCCTTTCTCTAGTGCAGACTGAATTCTATCAGTCAGGTTTTCAATGTGGCCACCATTCTAGGTAGCTCGCCATTATGTTACCGACTAGTGTCCAATCAAAAAAATATCCAACACAGTTCTACAGGAGGTCAATCGCGACCCTGAATAGCTCAGTGGTAACGTCTCTGACTACAGACAGTACTGAGTGACGCAGGCTTGAACCTCGGAAGGGACATGAGTTCCAAACTGGTGAGTGCCAACTAGCACGAAACCTAGGTCAAGCAAGGCTTCCTGCCGATTGCCTATGTAGTATTTTAGACTTTTAGGTCAACTTCAAATTTCAAGTTGGCAACTAACTTTTTCCTTCGTATTTCTGTCTTTTGTAAATGATCCATCTTGTGTTTTATATGTTTATTCATGAATACTGGTGGAAAGCCACTCTGAATTACAGGGTTAAGGAAAGACTGTAGTTCTCTATTTTGGCTTGTCTACCATGCATATATAACTGATTCTTGTGGGAAGGGATTTGTCTCCTTCGCCTAGGTTATATCACTGGCCTTATCAATAGATTTCTAAAGTTTCGATTGATTTTTAAGACGGATAACAAACGCATTACGAACCTCATACATTTGGTAACCTTGATAAAAATTTCGATAAAGAAAGGAAGACGAGATTTGCAGTATAAAATGTTATATGATCATTCTACTTCACAGGTTCTCATCAGCTGAAGACTACCTGAAATTACAATTGTTATATAGATGATAGTAACACACTTTAATGTTTGAGCGATAGTAGAGAAGAGATACTATAAAACTGACCCATCCAAAATGAAAGCATTACAATTTATTTAGTTTAAGTTTTCATCATCAATTTATACGCTTTCAAAGTAGAAAAGAAGGGGTGAGGGATAAGACAGAAAACAGAAAAAATTAACAAACAGTGTTAGCTTGTAGGTTCACATAGCAACTCAAAAAACAAAAGCGGTTACAGTTTATAAGATTGAGATTTGTTCAGTGAGTTGAGATCACTGAATTAGATGACTAATTAATGTAATCAAAATCAAAATTCAGTTACCAAAGGAGTGAGAGGTTAATCACACTCTCTTTCTGTATGCATAAGTCTGGTTGGTTTGAATCGTTTGATTGCTATCGCTTCGGCAAATCGTAGTAAATTTGCTGTCTTTTGTCTATTTAATATTTTGAAGGACTTAGAAATCTCTACGAGATGTCCGGTATCAACAATATGTCTGGTAATTGCACTCTGAGAATATTTGCTTCCTTTCAGGTACAGGTTTCTTGGAATATGTTCAGAAAACCGGATAGAAGCTCTTCTTTCTGTCCTTCCAATGTACTTGCTCCATCAAGTGCAAGTAAATTCATAAACACAGTTGGAGGTGAAATCAGCAGGGTATTTATCCAGTTATGAGTGGCTTATAGAAGTGGTGCTATATAATGTTATGAGTTTAGCTGCAGGAAAGCTTCTTTTTATTGCACCTTTCATTCATTTGTCAATCTTTTGTGACACTGCATCTCCTTTGAATGGGAGACAAATAAACACTTTCTTCTTTTCTAAAGTTGGGTGTTTTTCTTTCTTATCTTTTTCTCTGCTATACCTTTTGTATAAATCCCTTAGGATATCCATTTTCTTTTAGGCATTTCTCAACGAAACTTAATTCTTCTTCGACCTTGTTCGGTGAACATTACTAACCGCTTCATTAATAGAAGGAAAACTACATTCTTGGTCTTCGCTACTTCGTTACTGTTCACCCACTAATCTAAAAAGTGACCGAAGACCACGAAGAAGAGCCAATTACTGAAGTAATCACGTCAGATGTGTTGCGTAACCACAACTATTTCAACTATCGATTTGTTATTACTATAATGAACAATAACAGTTAAGGTACTGATTATGTTATTAATATACTACATTATTCCAGCTTTACTAAACTAAATAAGCCTAATCACTGAATTAATCAGTACACTTAATCTGAATCGCAAGTGCTGATAACAAGGTACAAGCATGCTTTGATGAGCAGTAGTGAACTAAGGTTGATCCAGTCTACTCTTGAATGGTATACGAGCTTGCCTTGTAACCGGAAGCTCTTGGGGTTCGAACCCCAGTGGGTGCGTACTGTAGATGATTCCCGAATTCATTATCCCAAAACCTTCGTAAAAAGATATTTAAAATGTAAAGATAAGGATCCTAGGAAGTCCATCGACGAGGCTGTGAAGCTACATCGGCTGGGATGATTAGGACATGCGTTACACATGCCTAGCCTGGGCATCGCCTTCCTCGACCGACAGGAAGTGTTAGCTGACATAGGGTCAAGCTGGAAAAGAGCTAGCGCGTGGTGGTCAAACCACATGGCACAAGTCAATGAAATCCACAATAGTTAGTTTAAGCCACGTAGGAGGGTGTGGACTTCCTGGAAACAATCGATGATATGGCTCAAAATCGTTTTCAATGCTACCACAGATGCATCCACTCCTTGTGACTTATAATTTCCAATGAAAATTTGTTGTTCTTCTTTATTACTATTCCTTTTGTCTCTATCTACTGTCTCTATTATGTATTTCTACTTTCTCTTGCTTTGTGTGCTACAAGGAGGGAGTGTGGCGAATTGAACTGCTGCACATCGGTGCAAAGTTCTATGTTGAAAGCAGACAGACAACAGACAGAAGATAAGGATGAATCGAAACGTATTGCTAAAACTTGGATTAGTACAGTGGTGATTCCTTATCGCAAAGAAATATCCGATGAGATAAAGCGAATTCTTAACAATCATTACATAAGAGTGTATTGTCATGCAACGGACACCTTACACTCATCACTGGTGAAGCTTAAGGATAAAATAAAAGAAGACAACCAACAGAATTGTGTGTACCAGATCAACTGTGGAGATTGTGACGCTGCTGTATATGTAGGAGGAAATTCCAGGCAGATAAATGTAAGAGTGAAGCAGCACAAACAATGTCTAAAGTTGGTTCCAAAGATCTCTGCAGATTTGAAGAAGCCAAAAAAAAAGAAACAGCTCAGTGATTGCACTGCACTCCCTAGAAACGGAACACTCTGTACGGACTGTACGAACTCTGAAGTTGTACGTGTTATCAGTAGAAAAGAAGGAGTACGAAATGGCATCCAAGCCTGACTGGGTGTATTCTAAGGCGTTTAGATAAATAACTCTCCTTTTACCCAGTTCAATGGATTATAAGTGAAGAGTTATAAACTAGAATAAGCTAGGCGTGTCCAGTAGTGCTCTCTGGTTTTCAATAATTAGCTACCTATTGTCGTTTCATATGAAGAAACCTAAATTTAAATTAGTAAAAAAAAACGCGGTTTATTGAAGTGCTTTCGTTACAATTTTCAGTATTGATTGATTTCTGCACTCAACTAAGTTTGTTTCATTTCGCCATTTAAGATGAATCATTCAAGTCTATTGAGAACATTGATTTTCTATTAAAAAAAGAACAACCAAGTTCTCCTTTATCAAAATGAGTACAGTTCACATTTTATTTGAATTATGTTATGTTTGTTTTTAAAAAATCAATAAACATTGCACCTATTTACAGAAATCTACAAAACAAAAATGAATTTGTCATTATGATGTATTGAAACACTTGAAAAAACTTCAATGTCCAATTGTTAGTTTTTGCTAACTGAAATATAATAATAATAATAATAATAATAATAATAATAATAATAATAATGATAAACTGATTGTTTCATTTAAAGAAGGATGGAGGTCAAGATGATGAATGATAAAATTTCATTTCATTCAATCAACCGCCTAATTTCAAATTGTCAATAATCTTAATAGAATTCAATAGTCAATGTTGACAAGATGTTTAATTTCAGTAATAGATTTGATCAAGAATCAATACTTGTTAGAGAACTATTGAAAGCTTGGAGTTATTAAATCACTGTGTGGTTCTAGTTTGGAACCTTATTATTATTACCTTTAATTCCTAGAGGAGCACAGGGCTTCAGCCGCACGTCTCCATTGCGTTCGGTTCTCCACCAACGTTTTCACCTGGCTCCAAATCTGCCCACATGCTTTCATCTCCTCTTCACATGACCTCCTCCACTCTCGCACTGACGACCAACTAACTCGCCGATTCCCATTCGGGTTCCACTGGGATGATGGCCTGGTGAGTGATGTCACTCACTTGATGGTTTTCTCAGAGTATGGCCTTCAGTCCACCTCCATTTCTTCCTATATATATTTTGTTCCTGGTTGGTTCGCTTCCAGAGATCCCTCCTTGTTGCTGATCTTTTTTTGGCCGGCCATTTGATCTTGAGTAGTATTGAGCGAAGACAGCTATTGATGAAGGTCTTTAGTTTGTTCGAAGTGCCTTTCGCGATATGCAAATTCTCTGATCTATATAGTAAGCTGCACTGACTTCACATTGGAGTTGAAAATCCGGATCTTATTTTTGATGCTGATTAGTGCTGTTGACCTCCACACAGACTTGAGAGTAGTGAAAGCTTGTCTTGCTTTCCCGATACTCGCTGCTTTGACATTCTCACCAGTTCCATCCACCTGTACTTGAAACGATGCTTCCTAGGTCGGTAGGTAAAGGAGGTTGCTTCTTTCCGATTTCTCCCATTTATGTTGATTGTTGTCTGTTGTTGCTGCTGCTGTTGTTGTTGGCCAGGAATCTTCATAACCTTTGTTTTCTCTATGTTTACTTGGAGTCCTATCTTCTCCGGATGCGTCTTCTGCCGACTTGTTGCTTTTCACTTGAGTATTTTATCATCGGCAAAGTTCAGATCCTCCAAGTTCTTTTTTCGTGTGGGTCCATTTTATGCCTGTTTCCTCGTTGCCCGCCCGGCCGTCTGTCTGTCGCATTATCCAGTCTACTACCCACAATCAGGAAAATCACTGGAGATCGTGGACAGCCAGCCTTGTCTTACTCCCATCTTCACTTCGAAGGATTCTGTGAGTTTCCCATTGTGGATTACTTGGCATGCAGCATTGTCGTACAACTGTTGGACGAGATATATAATTGTCGGCGGCACTCCGTAGTAGCGAAGTAGTTGCAGTTTGGAACCTGCATACCTTGAAATTGACCGAAATCTTTCCTGGAGTTGTAATGTCAAGTCGTAATTAATTTGGTCCACTAAGTAAAACAGGTACACACTGATGCGATTAACTAGCTGTTGGTAATTTACACAGAGAACCCGCAGAAGTTAGAATTGATGGACTGTTGGATTTCGTTACAGTGGCTGAATGGGTAACGGGTTGACCTTGAAGCCCAGAAGTCTGGGGTTCGAACCTTGGGTGAAATTATGAGTGTGTATTACTGAAGAGTCTGAAGTTGAGACATAGCATTGCAAATAAAACATTTTGTTAGACTTTTTAATGCTTCTTAAGGAAATACGCACAGTGATTCATAAATGATGTTTTCTTATCGTCAACCATTTTAGGAGTTTACTAAAATGAACATTGAACATGACCATTTGTTTATATTGATCACTTAATCAATATGTAAGTTAATTTAGGCAAAATGTATATTTTTAGATAAACAATAATAATTGCATTCATTATTTTTATTTTGAAAATATACACATAATACTTCTGTGAAATAGATGAAAGATGGATGAGTTTGTTTAAATTAAGTAATTGTGACAAATGTGGTTAGAATTCAAGGTCACGTGACAGTATGTCAATACACAACAAGCTATGCATATTTCGCTGAACGTTCAGTCACTCTGATTAATTTTGACCAAGATGAATTTGTTAGGCATAGTGAGACAGAAGGGCACGCAAATAAATACATAAACAAATAAATAGAATTTGATGAAATAGAAGTAGGGAATTATTGTCAGGTAGGAAATCGGCAAAAGGAAACAACAAACGCCAAAGTCAAATGACCTTGATTTAACCAATCAGGTAGCTCAGAATTACAAATGGTTGCTAGTCATAATCCTCGTTGGAAATGTCTCCTAGATTTGATTTTTGACTTCTCTGTGGAAAATGGGTTGTTAGGGTGGCATAAAACATGCATACGTGGAGGGATAATGACTCTGAGAAAGTATTGCCCGGCTATGGTCGGTTATACATTCAGATGCAACCACTTTATATGAGGAAGTCTATATAAGTTGATAAGTCGTACATAATTGATGATTTTTTAGACACTCTCTTCTCAAAATCAAAGCTCTCCGCTATTAATATATTGCATATGTGCAACCAGTATCTGCTACAGCTGGAGAAATAGAGAATACATTGGCTTGATATGTCTATAACTACTTCTATAAGAATCTGGGACCAGTTTTCGCAGCATGTTAGAGATATATACCCTATATGATTCATTTTTATTACATATATATTGTAGATACGCTTCTTTGTAAATTAAGTACCACTTTTCACCTAGAAGAATCTGATTGGCTGTTCCAAGGTCATCTCAAGTTGGTGTCTATTCTTTACTGTCGCCAGGAAATCTTATCCTCGTGTGAACGTGTAACCAAGGAAGACAACAAGAGGAAGGGATAAAGTCAGCGGTTACGAGAATCTGTAGTACTATGTGAACGGCAGAGCATAAACTAGATCAACTGCGCTATATCACAATCTGTGATCAGCTTGATGCCATAAATAGTAATCAAGGAAATAAGCGCGTATATCCAGATGGCGAGTCTTAAAAGGACGAAATGCGCTTTGTCGTGCTAGTCACCGTCCATCAATTAATTTCGAATTACATTCCCAGACATTATGCAAGCATCTGCACAAGAAGCCAACTGACATGTTACCCTGAGACCGAGCACTTCGGTCCAATCAATCGACGGGAAAATGTAAGTTTGAATTAAATAACTAATATGAGCCGTTGCACAAGAGGTGGCTCTCGTGGCCCAAGTGGTCTAATGGATAACGCTTTGGCGCTGGAAACTACAGGCACTGGGTACGAGCCTCAGTGGGAACATCATCACTCACTGGGGACTGCAGGTACATCCAGCTGGGTGACGAGTCCCAAATAGGACGAAATGCGCTTTGTCGTGGATTCCACTGCTAGTTACCATTCACCAATTAACTTCTAAATGAATGCATGATGCTAAATTCTACTGGCCTATTTACATGAGTATTTGGACATCATTTAAAACAATGAGTAGTGTTTGCTAGCCGGATCAAAGTTATCTAATCTAATTTTGGTTCCCAGGATAGTCTGTGACAGATTTTCAACTTTGAACTATGTAAATTGAAGATTATAAAATTTGATGCAGTGTACTTCCTCGTAACTTCATCAGAAACTGTCTACACTCAAATCAAAGTACCAGAGAATAACCAACCTTGGAAACCAGGAGAAAATTTATTCTACTACTCTATATGTACTGTTTACTACTGTGAATATGCAGTGACTCACAGAATCCTTCGAAGTGAAGACGGGAGTAAGACAAAGTCGGCTGGCTGTCTGCCTACTATCTCCAATGATTTTCCTGATTACGGGCGGTAGACTGGATAATACGACAGACACACAGCCGGGTGGGCAACGAGGAAACAGGCATGAAGTGGACCTACACAAAAACAGAACTTGGAGGATCTGGACTTTGTCAATGATGACATATGTCTAATTTCCTACAAACTGTAAGATACTCAAGTGAAAAGCAACAAGTTGGCAGAAGACGCATCCGGCGAAGACAGGACTTCAAGTAAACATAGAGAAAACACAGGTAATGAAGATTCCTGGCCTACAGCAACATCAACAACAAAAGACAACAATCAACCAGCATGAATGGGAGGAACCTGAAAGAACCAAGCTGCTTTACCTACTTAGGAAGCATCGTTTCAACTACAGGCGGGCGGAACGGACGAGGATATCAAAGAAAGGATCGGGAAAGCAAGACGAGCTTTCACTCCTCTCAAGTCTGTATGGAGATGAACAGCACTCAGCATGAAAAATAATATTTGGATTTTCAACTCCAGTGTGAAATGAGTGCTACTTACTATACGGATCAGAGACGGCACCGTGTCACTCAGGGTACTTCAAACAAACTACAGATCTTCAACAACGGCTGTCTTCGTTTAACACCACTCAAGCTCCAATGGCCGGCCAGAAAAGATCAGCAATAGAGAGGGATCTCTGAGAGCGAATCCATTAGGAGTCAGTTGTGCAACAAATATGCTGGAAGAAATGGAGGTGGCCTGAAAGCCATACTCTGAGAAAAGCATAAAGTGAATGACATCGCACACCAGGCAATCGCTTGAGTGGAACCCGAATGGGAAGCGGCGAGTTGGTCGTCACTGCGAGGGTGACATGGAGGAAATTGTGCGTTGGTGAGGAGAAGATTAGATATGATCGTCAACTGTGGAGCTAGCCAGCTGCAAAGGTCAGCAGAGAATAGAAGGAAGTGAAGATTTGTTGTTGAAGCCCTACGTTTCGCTTGGAACCCAAGCGAATAATAATATAATAATTGTAATTGTAATTTTAACTTCGAAACTTCCTCATTTATGATTGTATTTAATCCTTCCCATTCGTCGTAAGCGTAGTAGAATCTTCCATTTGCCTGGGATAGATTTTTAATCAACCCTTCCTATTAAATGCATTCGGAATTGAGTCGATAAATAAAGCCTTAGTTATCAATGTCCATCTCTCTCTCTAGTTATTACACGGAACTGCAATACTGTCATCCTGTCCCACCTGGTTTCATAGTTGTATGTAACTGAATACAGTGCCACAGAAGAACTGTTTTCTAGATATCTTACCTTACTGGTGTCTACTAATTTAAATTTCAAATAGATAGCCATTTTCTAAAGCATTGGCTGGTTACTAAAGCGTAATCAGTATTATGTGCATAGTCCTTGGCAGTACTGATAGTGATCGCATTCTATCAGTGAAGTTTGAGATGTGTTCACCAGGCCAGATGATTAACTCGTTAACCCAGTACACTGTGAATATAATGTTTTATGGCTGGAAGCAATCGATGAGGAAACTTCGACTAAGGCTTCGTGCTGAAAGGTACTCATCAACAGCTCGCAGGAAACCCAGGTCCTTCACACCCCACCACCACAACCACCACCACTTATATTAAACTTCTGATGGCCAATACTGTGACTGCGCAACATATATATATGCTGCTGACCGACTGATATGAGTAGATGATCTAAAACACATGACAGTCATCTCTTTAACACACCCAAATGGTCTCCAATTATTCGTTTTAGTTAATAGTAGACGTCGTATAGTAAACTTTTGAGAATTGTTAATTCAAATAGATTTGGTTACAGGATTTCATCATGAGTTGACATTGGTTATAGAACCACTGGACAGTCTGGAAGTACGGGACTCTTCAGCAGTACGCACCCACCAGGGTTAGGACCCAGGACCTTCTGGTGACAAGGCGAGCGAGTTCGTCAACCATTAAGCCACTCACTGGGACCCGACTCCTAAATGGCCAGCCAGTGCATGAATTCTAACTTCTGCCAATTCACGATATATCGTAACCGTTGGCCAATGTCTTCGGCGATTATTTGTCCTCACACCCGACCTGCTGTACCCTGCTGGTCACGACTTCCTCCTAGAACCCCAGGTAACTACCTACCTGAATAGGACCAGTCACCAGTGAGCATCTCATTGATATTCGAGTATTGGTTTGTAGGGATTTGGTTGATTGGTTACAGCTGTCCAGTACTCTTAGGTTGTCCAATGGTTCTCTAACCAATGTCAGCTCATGATGAAATCCTGTAAGCAATCAACCAAAACCCTACAACACCAATACTTGAATATCAAATGGATTTGTTTACTCTGTTCATAGTCACTATCGAAATGAGGCGTTCCTGACTGATAGATTCTACTTGGTCGGCCTTGTAAAGACAATGATCCAACTGGCTGGAACGAAAGTGCTTTCAGGCCCTACCATTCCAGAAAGGTGGGATGGATAACGGTTAGACTGAAAGCAGTTGCCATCATGATGTAAGCTGGTTTACACTGAGTTTTTGAGGATGTGAAGGAGAAATCTCACTGTTGACGAATACGGATATGACTGCTGTAGGATGTTTCCCTCGGCTGACCTCAAAACTAACAGTGCTGTCTCTCAACAATGGAGAAGGGGAGTTAGGAAAGGGTTGATCCCAGAAAGTACAAATCCCAAAATCACCTAGCGGTGATTGAGAGTCGGTAGTAAGATCTTCACACAGACATAAATCAACAAATCACCTCAAACAGTTGTCCTCTGATATAAGTATAAGACTTGGGCACTGTGATAGAGCATAACTCCATTATTGATAAGGTTTTTTTGATAATCACACAGTGTTGTACAGTAATATTAACTGATGACCACGTTTCGAGCACAAACTATTACTGCTCATAATCATATCAATACACTCACTCACACAACTTTTTCCTTCATTTATATACAGGTTTGGAATTGACTAGATATTTGAATAAAATTCAGTATGCGATAATATACATTCAGAAATAATAATACGAGTGTTATTTATCAATTACAATCAGATGGGAAATAAGACGAGTGTTTTTATAATCATAATAAGTTACATGTTAGAATGTTGTGATGTGTTTGAATTGAAATAGCATTTTAAGATTATTTATCATCCTCCTCTGATTTGACTGACTGGTGGTAATAATATCTTCCATTTCTCTGGTATTTGCGTTGAGTCATTTCTGTTGCATGTGTCGGGTGTAGACTCAATGAACAAGGATTCAGTAATCAATCTCTCTCTCCACCTACCTATGTTACTCTTTAGAATTTTAACCCTATCCCACCTTATTGTGTGGTTGTTCGTTAATGCGTGAAGTGCAATTGTTGAGCTTTTTTCTAAATTACTTATCTTCTCCGGTGGGGTCAAGCATTCTTACCTTAGCTAAATTCTCATGTTCCGATAATCTGACTACCACAGACCTACTAGTTTGACCTATGTAGTTGACCTCACTCACAGCCATTGCAGGGTATTTTGTAAATTATACTATTTTGTCTAATTGGGTCAACTGGGTCCTTTAACCTACAGAGCTTGTCCTGCCTGAGTGAGTTTGTAGGTTTAAATGCCACCCTAATTCCTGCTTCATTAAGAATCCTACGTAGGGAGGGCCTCAGATGTCCCCTCCTTATATGGTATTACAGTGGATGACTTATATTCTCTCTTATTTATGTTATCATTACTAGTTCCACAATTATTTTTATTTTGTTTTTGGCCTTTACTGATCTTCCTAATGAATTTTATAGGATAGTTATTCAACGCCAACGCTTCCACACGTATATAAATGAAGAGAAAAAGTTGTATGAGTGAGTGACTTGATATGATTATGAGCAATAGTTTATACTCGAAACGTGGTCATCAGTTAATATTACTGTACAACACTGCGTGATTATCAAAAAAAAGTCTTATCCATAATGGAGTTGTCCTCTGAGCCTTACGATCACGCAGAACTAATACTCTTTGCGTATTTGAAATATTTCTTCAAGTAATCAAGTTACTTTTGACTGAACACCAGTTAGTAACTAGTTTAATATGTGTTTCATCCTTTGTTTGGTGCAGACTGAATTCTATCAATCAAGTTTACAAGGTAGCCACCATGCCACTAGGTGGCTTGCCATCACGAATCACTGTGTGAATTGTTGATATCAGGTGGTTGGAAGCGATCGGTAGGGAGTTCTGCTGATACCTAGGTTTCGTGGTAGTTGGCCCTCAGCAGCCACCAAAGCGGTGTATCTGCAACACTGGTGGAGCTCATGTCACTCCTGAGGTTCGAATCGACGTCAACCAGTACTGTCTGCAGTTAGAGACGTTAACACTGAGCTATTAGGGCTCACGATTAACCTCCTTTGGGAGTGTATTGGATATTTTTGACTGGACACTCGTCAGTACCTAGTGCAGTGTACCTATCTTTGGTGTAGACTGGATAGCCCAGTAGTAACGTCTCCGACTTCAGGCAGCACTGGGTGACGCGCGTTTGAATCTCAGAAGGGACGTGAATTCCTTCAAGGTTGCAGATACACTGCCTTGTTATCTGGTGGTGAGTGTCAACCAGCACGAAACCTAGGTATCAACAGGACTTCCTACCGATCGTTTCCAACCAACTAATGCCAAGAAATCAAGTTCCACAGTGGATGAGTTGCCTGGATGTTATAATCGCCCATAAACTTGCATAGGTATTATTATTATTATTGTATCCTTTAATTCCTAGAGGAACATAGGGCTTCAGCCGTGCATCTCCATTGCGTTCGGTTCTCTGCTAGAGTCTTCACCTGGCTCCAAGTCTGCCCACACATCTCCTCTTCACATGACCTCCTCCAAGTCACCCTCACAATGACGACCAACTCGCCGCTTCCCTTTCGGTCGGGTTCCACTCGAGCAATGGCTTGTCTAGTGATGTCACTTGATGGTTTCCTCAGAGTATGGTCAGCCAATCCATCTCCATTTCTCCATGCCTATTTGTTTCACAATCGGTTCCTACTGGGTTGGTTCGCTCATTGCCAGAGATCTGTGTTGCTGATCTTTTCTGGCCATAACTTGCATAGGTACATAAAGTTAAATTGTACATTTCTAATAATTATGTTACTGATTTCAATCGATAATTGATTAAACAACTTTCAAAATATCTATGTGATTGCTATTATTATTATTATTAGTAGTAGTAGTAGTTTAAGTCCACACATAGTTAAGAATTATTTGTGTAAATATTCTCACAGCCTAAAATTTAGACAGGAAATTGACGTCAACTGTGAACTGTGATAACTTCTACAAATTAGTTAGAGTTTACTGAGATAAGTGAAAACGTTGTTTTTAAGAGAAAATGTTTTGTATTCAATTTAATCAAATATTGTGTGAGAAAATTTATAAATTAAGTATATATATATATATATACATATAAATATATGTATACATCATTATTCTATTATTATTGTTCCCGTGGGTTCCTAGTGGAACATAGGGCTTCAACTGCACGACTCCACTTGCTTCTGTCTTCTGCTGTACTTTTCACCTGCAACCATGTTAGTCCATACTGTTTCAACTCTTCTTCACACGATCACCTCCATGTCACACTTGGACGTCCTAATCGCCGCTTCCATTTCGGATTCCACTCGAGCACTGGCCTGACGCGCGATGTCACCCAGCGGCCTCCTCAGCGAGTGTCCAATCCATCTCCACTTTCTCTTGCATATTTGTTGGGTGATTGGTTCCTGTTTTGTCTCTTCCCATAGCTTCTTGTTGGTGATTCTTTCCGGCCACCTGATCTTGAGTATAGAGCGAAGACAGTTGTTGATAAAGGTCTACAACAGTCTGTTGGAAATATTCTTGGTGACCCGCCGTCAAGTTTCTGATCCATCCGTATAGAAGAACTGACTGACTTGACGTTTGTATTGAAAATCCGAATCACTTTGTTGTTGATGTTGAGTTGAGTGACGAAGATTTCCAGATTGTTTTCAGGTTGATGAATGTGTTTCTCGCCTTCCCAGTTCTCGATTTGACATCTTTGTCCGTTCCTCGTGTAGTTGAGACAATGCTCCCTAGATAAGTGAATGAAGTAGTCTTTTTCAAATCCCTCGCGTTGATGGTGATTGTCGCTGGATGTTGCTGCTGTTGTTGTTGTTGGTTGGTTGGTTATTTTCACAACCTCCGTCTTGTCTATGTTCACCTGGAGTCCTGTCTTCACCGGCTGCTTCTTCGACCAGTTTGTCGGTTTTCGCTTGTAAGTCTATATTACTAGCTCACTAGTTTTATAGCCGGTCCCAAGCCCGGATAAAGAGGGAGGGTTGGGGCGTGGCACTAGCAACTCCACCCCCAAAACTTAACTAAACTGCTACAAAAACTTCAGCGCACAAATATATTAAAAATTCTAAAAATACAAACAATAACCTTATTTTTCGTTGGAATCGGGGAAGTGAAATGATGTTTTTGTAGCAGTGTTTATTTTTACAGGATGGGGTTGCTACCCTCATGCCCGCAACCTTTCCTCTTTATCAGCTTTTATTTCTGGCTTAGCAAGGTGAAGGAGTGCGTCAGTGGCCGAGGATCGAAACCCGGACCATGTGCATGATTGGGAGGCGTCCTAACCGCTGTGACACCGACGCACCTGCTTACTTTACTAACCAGTCTGAAACCTACAAAAAAAGAGAGATGGTGTCACCGAAAAGTGTGAACCACTTAATGAACGTTTCAAATAAGTTCATGGCGTCATTTGATGCAACCACCTTGTTAACAATGATTCCAATCAACGAAACTATTGAGATCATTTGTCAGCAGTCTAATCTTCTCCTACTCCCAGAGTCGGAATCCAAATGCCTACTGCTAATGTGTACTAACTGGATGTGCAATTCCAGTTTGATAACACTCTTTACCGCCAAAAAGATGGTGTAGTTATGGGTAGTCCACTTAGCCCTGTTTTTAACAGATGTCTTCATGTTCAACCTTGAAAGAACAAAGTTGAAGCATGCAATCGATAAAACAACTTCTTACTGTCAGTATGTCGATGACACATTTGTAGTGTGCTACAATAAAAGTTGTGCTTCCTACCTACTCAGATTATTCAACGACGCACATACAAATATTGAATTTTCTATGGAACATGAAAATGATCGAAAGTTCCATCTCCTCTACATTGTCATGCAGCGCCTAGAAGATGATATTCTCCAGAGGTCAGTTTATCGAAAGCCAACATGGAATGGACAATACTTACATTTTAATCATTTTTGTCCAAATAGCTAGATATAAACGAGCACTAGTCAAGATTCTTTACTAGAGAGCTAGGAGAATATGCTGCGCAGAGAAATTAGAGGAAGAAATTATGTTCCTCCAAAAGATGTTGAAAAACAACGGTTACTCTCAGAGATTCATTAACAAGTACGGAAGATCTAAAGGCTTAAAAATGTTAAAGAAATCACACTGGGAAGAGAGCCTGTTTTCATTAAACTCGATTTCAAAGGTGTAGATATTACAGCAATTATCACTAGTCAGAGCGTATCCTGCAACTAAGTTGGTTCCCGTCTATCGAACAACATGCTCTTTGATGCGGTCAGAAGTCGACAGATACTCCTCTCATGTTAACTCCAACTGTGTGCATACAAATTTAAGTGTGTCTGTGGGAGCAGTAACATTGGGAGAACAGAGAGAAGAAGGACACACCTCCGATTTTCTGAACATGTAACAAATTGAAAAACAGCAGATATTACTCATTATTTTCAATTTTAGAAGCTGCCTACTTATAAGTAGTGTAAAATAAATTGCTAAACATTTGATTGACTTAATCTCTGGATGATTTTTAATACAATTTGTGCATGACAAACATGAAAAAATAAATAAGTGCATTGTGTAAAACTTGAAACAAAGCGAGAGAGAGATAGGCAACCAGAAAAAACAACCACAGTACTGCGTACACACTCATACACAGATATGCACACATTCGCATTCACACGGAGAGTTGTTTACACAAAACAGTGAATATTTTTTCTATCACAATTCGGAATAGTAATTTAGGTAAAGTGCATTTCAAAGCCTGTTGTGAGTATTCATGTATATTTGTCCAAAATTGAGGACAGTTTGTGAAATAAAATCAGAGCATTTTCAGCATTCTCGTCATTCTTGTTATTGGTCTTACTGATGTTGTCATTCTTGTTGTTGTTATTCGTGAATTATTTCATTCAAACAATGAAGAAATGTTCAATATATAATTGAACAAAGGAAATTGAAGATAGTGCTGAAACAAAGACACAGAATGACAGTCAATTGGACTTATTATGCAGCTAAATTTTGGTGGCCTGTAAACCTTTCACATCCAACTATGTTTACCGGTTTATATTTACATAAGAATTACATTTGGTTCTCTGCATGTAAATCTATATGAGAACAAATGAAGTTGCCTGATTCAGTTAGCCCTAGAATTAGATGTTCGTTGTTATCTGTCATAAAGCACAGTATTAAGATGAGTCACACAATCGATTTCATTTTCGAAAGATTTATAAAACATTTTGGGTAAAATTTATTTTGATAAAGTCTCACAGTGTTGTTATACAGTACAGTAATATTTACTGATGACCAGGTTTCGAGGACAATTTATTACTACTGCTCATAATCATATCAAGGCATTACTCACACACTTCTTCTAACTGCGTTTACATAATTCCATCATTATTTTCCATCCGATTGACTTGATGATTGGTAGTAGTATTTTCCATATTTCCTGTGTGAGTGAGTGATGAGTCATTGCATCCTATTGCACATGTTGGGTGTAGACTCAATGAACCAGGATTCAGTCAGTAATCGACCGTCTCTCTCTCTCCACCTATCTATATTACTTCTTAGAATTTTAACCCTCTCCCACAGCATCCTATTGTGTAGTTTTGTGTTGATGCATGCAGTGCAGCTACTGAGCTTTCTTCTCGGGGGTCAACCATTCTTACCTTGGCTAATTTCATATGTTCCGACAATATGACTACCCCCGACACACTAGTTTGACCTATGTAGTTGACCTCACTCACAGTCATTGCAGGGTATTTTGTCAATTATGCTATTTTGTCTAATTGGGTCAACTTCGGACACTTAACTAAGGTAGCCTTTACAGAAAACAGATGAGATGAAATAAAGTCTAAATATCTATTAGAATTAGTTGGCTTTTTATAAACGCCGCTAGTGTGAAGTCTACCTTCTAGTTGTTTTATTTTACAATCTACCTTAGCTAATTCTCCTTATTTATTCGTAGATATTTAGACTTTAATTCATTTCATCCGTTAACTGAGTTAAGTGTCTAACAAATCCAGTCATAACACTTAGTAGTACAAGAAAAGACTAAATGATGAAATGAAACAGATAGAAGAGGTGTTAGTGTTGAATAACTAACTATCCTATAAAATTTATTAGGAAGATCGAAAAAGGCCAAACAAAATAAATAAAAATAATTGTGAAACTAGTAATCATAACATAAATAAGACAGAATATAAGGCATCTACTGTTATAACGTAAAAAGAGGGGACATCTGAGACCCTACGTAGGATTCTCAATAAACAGGAATTAGGGTGGCATTCAAACCTACAAACTCACTCAGTTTGGACAAGCTCTGTAGGCTAAAAGACCCTGTCAGTTGGCCCAATTAAACAAAATAGTATAATTTACAAAATATCTTGCAATGACTGTGAGTTAAGTCAGCTGCATAGGTCAAACTAGTGTGTCGGGGGTAATCAGATTGTCGGGACGTCAGAATTTAGCCAAGGTAAGAATGGTTGATCCCACCCGAGAAGATAAGTAATTTAGAAAAAAATTCAGCAATTTCGCTGCATGCATTAACACACAACCACACAATGGTGTGGGTGGGAGATGGTTAAACTTCTAAGTAGTAATATAGGTAGGTGGAGATAGAGAGACAGGTCGATTACTGACTGAATCCTGGTTCATTGAGTCTACACCCAACATGTGCAATAGGATGCAATGACTCATCACTCACTCACACAGGAAATATGGAAAATACTACTACCAATCATCAAGTCAATCCGATGGAAAATAATGATGGAATTATGTAAACGAAGTTAGAAGAAGTGTGTGAGTAATGCCTTGATATGATTATGAGCAGTAGTAATAAATTGTCCTCGAAACCTGGTCATCAGTAAATATTACTGTACTGTATAACAACACTGTGAGACTTTATCAAAATAAATTTTACCCCTAATGGAATTGTACTCTACCACAGCGCACATGTTTCTATTCTTCTTAGCCCGAATAGCTCAGTGGTAACGTCTCTGACTGCAGCACTGGGTGACGCGGGTTCAAATCTCAGAAGGGACATGGGTTCCTTCAAGGTTGCAGATACGCCTTGCTGATGAGTGCCAACTAGCACGAAACCTAGGTCCAAGGCTTCCTGCCGATTGCCTCCAACCATCTAATATCATCACAAACAATGTACACCGTGATGGCGAGCTACCTAGAATGATGGCCACATTACAACTTGACTGATAGAATTCAGTCTGCACCAAAGAGAGGACTAGACGCATCACACTAGTTACTAGTGTCAAATCAAAATATTCTTATATCAATTTGTAAAACAGGTTAGAGTCATATACTTAAATTCGTCGAAGCCTTAGTCACAAAAAGACTTCAAGCTGCTTCTTTGTAACATGTTCAAAAATTATTTGCTATTACACTGAATGTGGATTCACGGTGGCCTGATTGAAATATGAGCTACCAAACCCTCCTATCTTATCACTATATATTGTATATATTTTCTGTTGTTGACTTTGTTTTAATCTGTTAAAACTATAACCCTTAACGGTACTGTTTACTCCCGCGAGTATTTAAAATGTTTACATGTTAATTTACAAGTTTCTACTAAATTTGAGAAAAGCCTAAGTGACTTTAAACTATAGAAGCTCAAAACGAAACTACCTAACATGAAAGGAATAATGACCTTGAGCAGCCAGTCAAATGAGTCCGCAGTATATACAGAGAGAGAATTATGGATCCTGTACACGAATTACTTACTGGATTCCATCCAAATCTAATTTTTAAGTACTACTTAGACAACAGGCTCACTGGAAGGAAGAAAACGTCTCGGCGACTGTCTTTCCTGGGCTATACATTCACAATCTGTGCAGTCATACGGATGATTTCGGTAATCCTTTCGATGGGACTTATACAAATTCCTTCGAAAATTTGTAGAATCACTTTTAAAAAAAGAGGATCAGAGAGGTGAATGAGCCAAGAAATACGATGATCTGCAGTTACCACGGAAATTGGTTTAACCTACCTATGAGGACACTTATGAGAAACTGGGAGATTTTCTTGGAACATATATAAGGATGTTATCCTGTAGAACATTTTTGACAATACCTTACTTATATTTAAACGTTTTTTTAAATTACGCGCTTCTACTACGGACATATTTGATTGGTCGGCAGAGATTTTTCAAGGTCTTTGCTAGGTAGTTTCATTTTGGGCTGCTGTAGTTTAGAGTCACCAAAACGTAATCATAGGTGGCAACGTATCCCAGTACATGAGAAAACTGTTCCTGAAATTTTTAGTACAAACCTTCATGGTCTTAGAAATGAAACTAAGTAACCCTAAGCCAAACTGCCTGGTTAACGGAAGTGGTGACCTTGATCAGCCAGTAGCAAATGCGCGTAACTTAAAAATAAAACGTTTTTATGTATTCCAAATTTGTTGTTTCCAAAAAATAGTTATATGAGGTAACCTTTTCACATGTGTCCCAAGAAAACCCAATTCTTTATTGGAAACCCCAGTGATAGTCAAAACCTATTTCTGTATACAAATGCATCCAGATAACTGTATGAATATAAAACACGGCGTTCAGCGGGGAGTCTCTTTTCGGCGACGAATTCATTCACTTAGCTGTGCACAATTGCAATTATATATACTTATTTTTGTATGTTTGTGTTTGTGTACAATAAGTTTGTCCGATAAGAATAAAAATTAGTTAGGGTTATTGTTGTCAAGACATTTCAAAATTGTGATGAGTGATCAAACTATAACTAGGGTGGTGAAGATTGGTGGCGGGTGGTGATGGTAATGTGTTGTCAAGCAAACATAGTTATGAATGTTAATCAACGCATAAAAGAAGTTGAATAAGCGTAATGCAGTTACGTAACAAGATGAATAGTTTAATGAGTGAGTTGTGATTAGGATGCACATAGAAACAAAGGAAAATATGGAATTATGCTGTGGAGCTGTTTATTTATTTATTTAAACGCAGAAAAACTTGGTACAATATGGCACCAATAAAGATGCGCCACACAATAATAATAAAACAACATAGATTAAAAGTAAAAATATAAGTAGAAAACGAATAAAGAACTTCATCTGGAAGGAAAACAGTCAGGTTTAACAAGTTCAAACAGTATTCGTTAGCTATCATCAGGAAGGGAAGAAAGAAGGAAATTGCAACACGTTCGCCATTGGTTACGATTCTTGGCCATATCCGATAATTTTTCGAGCCATCGATTCGAGCTATCTCGCGGACCCCAACCAGGGAGTCATGACACACCAACCGATGCTAATCTAGCACAAATATCCTTCATCCCACGACGCCACGTCATAGACTGACCACCCCTCCGCCTTTTCCATCCCGTCCCAGGGCTAGCGAACAGAGACCTGTACGGTAGCCTCTGGGATGACATTCGCAGCACATGTCCAAGCCACCGGAGCTGGTGTTTCCAGATGACGACACTCAATGAATGGTGATCTCCACTGGGTTCAAACACACGCCGCTCAACCTCAGAATTACTCACGCGATGATGCCATCGAACGCAAGCAATCCTGCGGAGACAGCGATGATCGAACACGCAGAGTCGCCTCACATCCTCAGCTCGGAGAGGCCAGGTTTCACAGGCGTAGAGCAAGACAGCCCGCACCGAAGCATTGTATACCCGACCTTTGACAGCCAGGCTAACATCGCGACGGCGCCAGAGGTGGCTCAAGTTAATGTATGCCACCCTAGCCTTCATTATACGGTTGGAAATCTCATCCGTCACCCCTCCGCCAGCACTCACACAGCTACCCAGGTACACAAACTAAGCTGTGGCGGTATAAGGATTGCAATAATCGAACATCTCGTCAACACTAGTCATTCCATCTCAACAAATGCCTCCTCCCTCAAAGTAATCTACACAGTGAAGAATAACCTACCAAAGGCAATATGCCTTCGTCTCTTTACTATTTCTGAAGCCTTACCATTCATTTGGAAAAACCAGAGTTATGTGTACAGAAGAAAATTATCCAACCACTTCTACTATCAAAGTAGCCACCCTGTTGACCTCTGCTGACTTGATGTTTGTGTGCTTGGTTTTTTCTAACTCCTTATATTATTATCATTGTTCCCTTGGGTTCCTAGTGGAACATAGGGCTTCAACGGCACGCCTCCACTTACTTCTGGCTTCTGCTGTACTTTTCACTTCCATCCATGTTGATCCATACTGTTTCAGATCCTCATCACACGATCTCCTCCATGTCACCCTTGGGCGTCCCACTCGCCACTTCCCTTTCGGGGTACACTCGAGCTATGGCCTGACGCGCAATGTCACCCAGCGGCCTCCTCAGCGAGTGTCCAATCCATCTCCACTTTCTCCTGCATATTTGTTGGGCGATTGGTTCCTGATTTGTTTGTTCCCATAGCTTCTTGTTTGTGATTCTTTCCGGCCATCTGATCTTCAGTATAGAGCCAGCGAAGACAGCTGTTGATAAAGGTCTGCAACAGGCTGTTGGAAATATTCTTTGTGACCCACTGGCCAAGTTTCTGATTCGTATAGAAGAACTGACTGACTTGACGTTTGTATTGAAAATCCGAATCATTTTGTTGTTGATGTTGAGTTGAGTGACGAAGATTTCCAGATTGGTTTCAGGTTGATGAATGTGTTTCTCGCCTTCCCGATTCTCGATTTGACATCCTCGTCCGTTCCTCCTGTGGTTGAGACAATGCTTCCCAGATAAGTGAATGAAGTGACCTCTTTCAAATCCCTCCCGTTGATGGTGATTGGCACTGGATGTTTCTGCTGCTGTTGTTGTTGTTGGTTGGTTATTTTCATAACCTCCGTCTTGTCTATGTTCACCTGGAGTCCTGTCTTTGCTGCTTCTTCGACTAGTTTGTCGGTTTTCGCTTGTAAGTCTTCGATTTTGTGTGACATCAAACATAAATCATCCACGCGCGAAATCCAGGTCTTCTAGGTTCTTAATGTCGGTCCAGGATATCCCTGTCTTCTCGTTTCCCACTGTCTGACGCATAATCCAGTCCACCACAATTAGGAATATTATTGGTGATAATAAGCACCCTTGTCTGACTCCTGTGTTTACTCCAAACGCCTCGCTGAGTTTTCCGTTGTGGATCACTTGACATGTGCCGTTGTCATACAGTTGTTGAATAAGGTTGATGAATATTTGGGGTACGCCGTAGTACTTGAATAGTTTCCAAATTACTTCGCGGTCAACGCTGTCGAAGGCCTTCTCAAAGTCTATAAAGTTGAGTTAGAGGTTTGATTGCCATTCCATGCTTTGTTCGATGATAATGCGTAGAGTTGCAATTTGGTCAGAACATGATTTGCCTTTCCTGAATCCAGCTTGTTCTGGTCGGAGTTCTGTATCCAGTGCGTCCTTTATTCTCTCCAGGATGATGCGACTCAGGATTTTGCTTGGCGTCGACAGGAGCATGATTCCTCGCCAGTTCTTGCAGAGTCCTAGGTCGCCCTTCTTTGGTAGTTTCACTAGGTAACCTTTCCTCCAGTCAGTAGGCACCTTTCCCTCTTTCCAGATCTTTTGCAATAATGGAGTCAGCATATCTGCTGTCGTTTCTGGGTCAGCTTTCAGTGCTTCCGGGGGTATTCCATCTGGTCCAGCTGCTTTTCCAGCTTTCAGAAGCTTGATTGCATTCACGACTTCAGTTTTCGTTGGAGGATCGGTGTCAACTTGCAGTTATGTACGCTGTGTTGTTGGTATTTCTGGACGGGTTGTAGGTGGTGGTCGGTTCAAGAGTCCTTTGAAGTGGTCCGCCCATTGTTTAATCTGTCTCCCTTCTTTGGTAATTAGGTTCCCTTGGCTGTCTTTTATAGGTTTCATTTGTGTTGATCTCTTTCCGGATAGAGACTTGGTTATCTGATATAGTGTCCTCAGGTCCCTTTTGCCTGCTGCCTTCTCAGCTTCAGTAGCCAGGTTGTCGTAGAATTGTCTTTTATCCTTCCTGGCACTCTTCTTCACTTCTTTGTCCAGTGCTGTGTAAGTTGAGCTCAGCGTCTCTTTCTCTTGTCCATCTTTGCATTGAATCATTTTTTCTTTCACCGTTCTCCTCTCCTCTATTAGTTTCCAAGTGTCCGTTGAGAGCCATTCCTTGTCTTGTCTCTTCTTTCTTCCTAAAACCGTTGAATGCGTTTCGTTAAAAATCACCTTCAGAGAGTTCCAATGGTCTTCCACTCATGATTCTTCCGTGAAGTCACGTAGTGTTTCCTGCTTTGCTCTGACAGTTGCAGTGAAAATGTTCTTATAACTCCTTATAACATTTCTAATTTTTAGAACTCTTACATAATTCCACATTTTCCTTTGTTTCTATGTGCATCCTAATCACAACTCACTCATTTAACTATTCATCTTATTACGTAACTGTATTACGCTTACCCAGTTTCTTTTATGCGTTGACTGACATTATTAACTATGTTGGCTTGACAACACATCACCACTACTCTCTTACCGGTCTTCAACCACCACCCCTCCCCAAGTTACAATTTGATTACTCATCACAATTTTGAAATGTCTTGATAACAATAACCCTAACTTATTTTTATTCTTATCGGACAAACTTATCGTACACAAACACATAAATACACAGAAATAAGTAAATATAATTGGGATTGTCTATAGCTAAGTGAATGAATTCACCACCGATAAGAGACTCCCCACTGAACGACGTGTTTTATATTATTTATTAATGCCTGGATGGGGATTATTCATGAATTAAAAGATAACTTACTGTATGTCATGCTGTTTAGCCACCGATTCACTGCTCTACAGCACCCACGAACCTAAAAGGAAGGAATGGCATATTTGTTAGGGGGAGTAAGTTCTCGGTTGGTTCCTTATCGGTTATCCTTTCTAGTTGAGCATTCAACCTCCAGTATAGATTGCAGGTACAACTGGGGTGACAGCTGGCTGCGTATATGCTAAAATTGTAGACAGCAATTTACGTCAATGTTATGTCCCGAATCGTCGTCATGAGAAAAAAACAATAACGAAGCCTAACCTTGAGGAACTCACCAACCAGTCACAGTAGACTTAACGTGTGTAAATACGATTGGCAGATATATGGCTTAACTTTCTGAGAAACTGTCACTAGCAGTACAGAATAACCTTCAGCAAGAAAATAATAATAATTTGCTTTATTCCAGAAACAGTACTAGTGGTACATTGTGGAATTTTCAGCACATATCTACAATATTTGCATCTAATTTTATCCAACGTTTAAAAGGAGTATTTTCAAAATAAATAAATAAACATAAAGACAACAACAGCAAAAAAAACACAAAATACACAAAAGAAAATTAAGAAAACGCGAAAAAAAATACTAAGAAGTAGAAAGGAGAATAAACAGCGTATAATAATATCTCAGTATTGGGTAGTGGAAGCTATGATATGATTATGCATGGTGACAGTAAAGCTATAGTCATACAAGGAGTTACGAAATGATATTTAAGAATGTTTATCGCCAAGAAGATCAGTTAATTTAGGTTGAAACAACACTAAACAATCATAAAATAACATTTCAGGGTTGTTGTTTTGTTTTTTATTGTCAGGTCTAATGCAGTGTTTGTAGTCGTAGTGTGAGTAATCCTGCATAATACAAAATTTTTAAGATAGTGATAATGGCGTTCACAACCAAGATTGTCAGTTTAATATTGCCTAAAAGTATAGAAAATAAGAAAAAACAACCACAAAACTAATAATTACATGATGGTTAATGACAGGACAATTTTGTAATACTCATAGTGCTAATATAGTCGGAATTAGTAGATACACAAAAGAAGGAATACAGTAAAGTACAAAAAAGGAAGCCAATGTTAATGATTTAGGTAGCTAAGTATGTTTGAGAAGGAGTTCACTATAGAATACAAAATAAGAGAGAAATAAAAGAGCCTAAAATTATGTTGTTAATAACAAAGCAAATCATAGGTTTCGCGCTTAACATTGTCTCTGTCACTTAGAACAACCAATCAGAAAACGTTGCTTCTCCGCTGACAATAATGTACATAAAAATCTATAAATATCTCTTGATTTTCTCAATGCCTGTCCCTTGTCTTCTGTCATTACACAACTATTGATGAAAGTCTGAAGTTGGTTTTAAATCTCCGGATCTTGTTCCCTCGTGTTCAGTGCCGTAGATTTTTATACTGATTTTAGAATAATGAATGCCTGGATGTCTTACTTTCCTGATGATCTTTGTTGACTTTTACATTCTCATCCGTGGTGTCTGCAGTTGGTGGTAACGATGCTACCGCACCTCTATTTTCTCTATATTCAGTAGAAACGCTGACAGTCTTTTCTATCATCTTGACGGTTTGCTCTTGTAGACTTTTGAATTAGTGCGATATCAGGCTTATTCGCTGCTAATTCAAATATTCAATCAATATTTTAGTGAAAAACATTCGGTGTGGCTTGACCTTCAGCCGATCAATATATGTATATAGTCTGTACACAATGTCTAATCATACTCCACTTAATGATATTTTGACGTATGTTTATATTATTATTATTAATATTATTATTCGTAATGTAAATAGGTATTCACCGATTAGTGTATAGGGTTCATTTTGTTACTTTAATACACACACACACACCAGTGAGTGTTTATGCATGTATGCGTCTACGTGTGTACGTGTGTGTGTGTTGGTGTATGTCCGTTTATCTATCTGAGAAGTGAAGGGTTAAATTTTTATTAACAAAGGTCAAAACAACCAAATAAGCTTTCGATAAAAAGTCGAAATATTCATGACAAATGAAGAATTTTTAAGTTTTGATTTGTTTTGGCTTCGATGATTGATCTCAAAACTTAGAAGGAATTGACTTGCTGCGTCGATAGTTCAGCGGTAGGAACCTCGCTAACCATACAAGTGGTCCGGGGTTCGATTCCCAGCCGAGTCACTCTTAAACTTAGCTAAGCCAGAAGTAGGGAAGTTTGAGCAAGAGGCGTATAGTCTCATGAATGCATATGGATGAAGAGTCTCCAACAAGGACAAAACAACTGGATGGTCATTACTCTCCGGTAGTTTTCATTAGTTCTCTGACTGCCCATAAAGTTTTCGTTTCCTCTTCAACTGATCTTCTCCATTCTTTGATTGGACAGTAATTAGTAACTAGTACCATGCGTCTAACTCTTTGTTTGGTGCAGAATGCATTCGATCATGTGTACAATATGGCCACCATGCCACTAGGTGGCTGAATGTCAAAGTGCAGTCCAAATTTTTGGTATTAGATGGTTGGAGGCAATCAGCAAGAAGCCCTACCTGATCTAGGTTTCGTGCATGTTGGTGCTTGCCAACACTGGGTGACCCTGGTTCGAATCTCAGAAGGGATATGAGTTCCTTCAATATTGCAGATACACCATACTGAAGAGTGCCATCAAGCACGAAACCAAGGTCAGGTAGGTTTTCCTGCCGATTACCTCCAGCTATCTACCAACAACAAGAACATTAACAATTCAAATCTTCTCCATGTTATTTAACCTCGGACATCTGACTCACTACTTCCAATTCGGATTTCACTCGGCAGTCTGGCATGTGATTTCATTTAGAGGCCACCCCAGTCGATGTGCGAAATATATTCATCTATCTCTGCATATTTGTTGGGTAACAGATTTTTGATTAATTTGCTACCTGACAGAGTTCCCTGGTAATTTGTCAAATCACATGTGAATGTCAACTCCGCGTATCTGAAAATTACATCCACACAGTGGTTAGGACTCTCACCGACCATGCACATGGTCCGAGGCTCGATCCCCCGCCGACGCACACCTGATATCTATGGTTGGCCTGCTAAATTTGGGCTACCGATATCACGTGCTGAAAATTTCATACGTGTACCAAAATACTGTGTGGAATCAAGCTATAATTTTAAAAAATAATATCTTTATTCTGGACAGTATCTATAAAATGTACAGAATTTTCAGAGGAGTTCATTACTATTATTTATTATTATTATTGATGCCACACCGTATTTTTAGTACAAGTATGGAATTTTCAGCATGGATATCGGTAGCCCAAATTTTGCAGGCCGACCATAGATATCGTGTGTGCGTCGGCAGGGGATCGAACCCCGAACCATGTACATGGTCGGCGAGAGTCCTAACCACTGTGCCACCGACGCACATGATATTTCCCTTCGTAAATTATCTTCAAGTAAAATGTTAATGGACAGTAGTATATCCTGTGACACAATGGTCTCTGAGCGCTGAAACAAAAATCATTCCATTATGATACATATATCTGCTTTGTCTCCTCCAGGAAATCCACGATATTTAGTTGAAAACCAATTGTAAGATGTTCATAAGTACATTTTGAGACACGAGGACATAGCTGAAGGACAGTTATCTCATGTATTGGAACACATTGCCATCCACAATCAAGCGATTCCTCAAGTTTATTAGGAACTTGCAAACAGGAAGATGGTAAACATTTTAAATACACACACAGGAGTAGATAATTCCAGTAAATAATACTGTTTCACTGTGTGATGTACCTAAGAAAAAAACTAATATGGAATTACTTACTACCACAGTGCCCAAGTTCTACACATATATTAATATGACTTATGGTCTTCCTGTACGAAGACTTATCAATAAACTCACTCGACTTTCACAAACTGAAGCAAGATTTGAAAATCACCGTATTTTCAACATTCGATGCCTAAAAAATGAAATCATTCCTAAATATCTACGTCTACGAGCTCCAGTTCCAACGGACAGAGTTAGAAGCAGCATAGAAGGCCTACAAAAATGATACCTGAAAGAAAAGATCCACAGAATCGTAACATATCAGATCTGAAATTGAGCAATCACAACAAAAGCTAAAAGGAATAGTTACCAATGTAGATTATAATCTTATAACACAATCCTCCAGCAATGCAAAATCAGCAACTTTCAAAAAGTAAAAAATAGTCAAATCAAAAAGTTCAACAAATCATTATAAAAGAAGTCTTCATCTCAGAATGATGAAGTCAACAATCCAAAGTCAACGGCGATCAATAAATCAAAGTGGGTTATCAATCTCTCAACGCATATATTAAGTCCTACAGAAATAAATGTATTAGAAAAGGGACTAAATTTCAATTTATCAGTAGACAAGCTGAAACCTGAGGATGTCATCCCTAAAATAGAAATAGCACTAAGTGGGATACACAAAGCAACGGCTGACGAAGTACGGGCACAATGTTCACTGACATTAAAACGACAAAAATGTGGAAAGCCTAACATGACAAAACAAGAGATAGATCCAGTAAATAATACTGTCTCACTGACTGTGTGATATATCTAATAAACAAACTAATATGGAATTACTGACTACCACAGTGCCCAAGTTTTACACGTATATTAAGGAGTAGATAATACCATTAGAGGTCATATCTGAATCGCTTAAAACAAACCAAAGGAGAAAAAAATATTTGCCATAGAGAGAGAGAGAGAAAGATGGAAGTTGTTGGTAGCTCAAGTTTTAAGCAGGCCGCCAACACATGAGCACAGAATCTCACACAGATTCGTTGGAGCTACCACATACACGCATATATAAATATTCTGTCAAACAAAAAGGAATGCAGTCACCAACTGTATCACTCAATCACTCACAAACAACATGAGTCATTCTGCAGCACATCACACACACCACCGCCACCACAATCAGTCAACAATCAAATACCAGACAACAGATACCTCAAGAACATGTCGAGGATTAAATGCAGCCTTAGGTGTAACTAACTGGTTAGGAAGCTCTACTTCTTCAGATCATTTCTTCACAGGTATGTAGAATGCACGCTGGTGAGATATTCGCAAAACAGAACCAATCACACATATTGAGTACATCATTCAACGTTGGGTCCTAACCTCCGCTGTTTACATCAATTGGTTAAGCGGGATGTGAGCATTCAAGCATCCACTCCATTTGGCACGCTGTCATGTTACGACGTGTGGTTATTTGTGTACACACACTAGCTACATTTCCGATTCAGAAATATGTTTCGAATTTTGGACAATCAATTTATTGTTTTAATTGCATTATTATTATTATTATTGTTTCCTTTAGTTCCTAGAGGAACATAGGGCTTCAGCCATGCGTCTCCATTGCGTTCGGTTCTCTGACAACGTTTTCACCTGGCTCCTCGTCTGCCCACACGTTTTCATCTCCCCTTCACATGACCTCCTCTACTCCATGTCACCCTCGCACTGACGACCAACTCGCCACTTCCCTTTCGGGTTCCACTCGAGTGATGGCTTATCAAGTGATGCCACTTGATGGTTTGTTTCCTCAGAGTATGACCAATCCACCTCCATTTCTTCTTGCATATTTGTTGCACAATTGCTTCCTTCTGGGTCGTTTCACTCCCAGAGATCCCTGTTGCCGTTCTTTTCTGGCCGGCCATCTGATCTTGAGTATTTAGCGAATACAGCTGTTGATGAAAGTCCATAATTTGTTCAAAGTGCCCTAAGTGACGCGCAGTGCAAGTCTCTGATCCTAGTAGCAAGTAGCACTGACTTCACATTGGAGTTGAAAATTCGGGTCTTATTATTCATGCTGAGTGCATTGTTTTAATTTTATTCTAATCTAATTAGAAAAAGTAGTTGAGGAATTGGATGATATACACTTGCATTTTCATAAAGTGGATCTTGCATAACTATCGACAGCCTTCATCTTGTAAAGTGATAAAACACTTCGAAGTCAATCTTCTCATACTCACTTGAAGGCCTCATGGTAACTGAAGTCATTAATGGTTCCAAAAATTGTAATAGTCCTATCCCCATCACAACAGTATTCGAGACAGTGATCTCAATACTACTAGTTCAGTACTCTACCAGCCAACCTATGAAATCTAACTGTTAACCAGGTCTACAGGAGTAGTACTCAAATATCATGTAAATGAGTAATGGGCAAGTATCTATTTGATATCATTTGAGTAATCACCCAGCTCGTATCAGCCATACTGAATTAGAAGGATAGCCGTGTAACGGAAGACGATAACAGACTTAGCAACGAAGCTTTACCAAAGAAAACAAATCGTATTTATATATTTTCAAGCCCATTAAAAGTCGGCTAGGTCAGAGGAGAATACACTATCCTGATTGGTTAGTGAGTGAACCAAGCTTAAACAAGTTGTCCAGTTAGGTTATTTCCAAACCAAAACGTAAATTAAGTTCAGATTTGAAGAATAAATACTTCTGCGCCGGCAGACATTGACTTAAAATGTTGGTTTCAGTTTTGACCGCTTTCTACTGATCTACATTTATATACTATTTATAAATTGTATCAGTAATACATGCCACAGAAGTATGTTATTGATTTGTATTGAGACAATGTGAGATAGTCCTGGCAAATGAATGAAGCGGAAATGAAAGACGAGGTTATACGTGAGAATTTGAACAAGAAGCCTTTATATATACGACCACAATTCAAGGGCGATATACCAAGTGAAATAATTACGAGGAAATTAAGAAAATCAGTTCAAAGAACTTTTAATGCTGGCGAACTACACGTCTTATTCTCTATACGACCGATGGTGATTCCTCGACTGGAAGTTGAAGTACCTAGACTAGCTAGCCAATTCCAATTTTATCTGCCAATTCAACTAAGCTTGTGGAGCAAGTTATATCGACCGTTGCTCTAGGAACTTGATTTTTCGTGCCCTCTCGAGAACATCTCCCACTATGGCTAAGTAAAGGTGTAGTGAAAACCATTAACAGTTCGACATTAGATCATCTGGTGCAAACCAGCCACAAAGCCAGCGTTGAAGAATCCTCATCTATAATCTACCGTGTGCCTAATAAATTGCCAAAAACATCGAAGCACAGTATGCTCAAAGCAGCAGAGACCATTAGAATTCGCCTCAAGCAACCAGCGCTCTGTGTGCAAAAGAAACAAGTCCAGCCACTACTACTGCCCCGGTAGATACTATAAATTCATGAATTTGCATTATTATCTTTCCTAATTTTTCTGACATTCGATTTATTGTTTTGTTGATGCTTTTGAACTGTAATTCACTGATATTATTATTATTGATTCGATGTTATTTAAACATTAATGTTGTTCATAACACTAATTCATTCATTCACTATAATGTATATATATACCTGTAGAGCCTGATGATGAATTTGTCGAAAAGAGTACTCTTTATTCCGTGTCCATTCCTTTGAAAATTTTAATGGGCATTTTTAATCAGTTAGAATTCCAATTAGTAGTTTTCCTGGAGCTCTACCAGCTGAGCTATGTTAACCAATTACTAATCACCCATATTTTTTTTCTACCTACGCCTATTTTGAAGACAACGCCGAATTAAAAAACGCAAACAAAAACACCAGAACTCTCTAGGGATCAAATATCAATAGCTCTGATGAGAATAAATATAAGAAAAACAATATTTTTGAGTCCAGTAAGAAATAATACCATTTACGTTTTTTAAAAGTACTTTTATTGAACATTGGACTTTCGCGCTTATTTTGTTTAAACTATTTGCGGTACTTTTATACCGTGGTAAATGACTCTTTCATTTGGGGAGAGAATAAAGGCGACAGTGTAAATCGCTTATTTTCACGATTAAGTTACGAATGCACATACATCTAACAGTGACTCGAATTCGTTGACAAATCAGAGTCGAGTAATAGTAACCAGTGAATACCTTCTAGACACTAAGATCATTTGAGAATGACGCTTATTGATTTTATTTGGTTAATAGTAGTTAACAGTGGAAATTAAGATGGCCTTTTCGTCTAATATCGGAGTCTTCACTTGGATCTACTTTGTATCCCATTATATGAGCACGTTCCTTCCCCACCGGGTTTCGGACCCAGGAGTCTTTAAGGTCTAATATCAAAATTTGTTGAATAACTTGGCTAATGAGCTCCAGTATTTTTACGTTTGGAACTAGGAGACGGGGGAGTAAATTTGGTTCCAATACGTGGAGAATATCGTCTGTTAGACGAAGCAGACCACATTTTCCACAGATGTATCGCGTAGCTGCAGGTTGATCTCGTAATTCTTTAGATGCAGGTTTAGTGTTCCTGTGCCACTGTCCTAAGTAGACGGGTTGTATGTTTGCATCCCAGTAAATATCTGGTGCCGTACCAAGAAAGGCATTTACTGTTGGATCGAAACTAAGCAGATGGGGGACAGCATCGACATTTGTATGTCGCTTTCCTGGGTGAAATTCACAAGTGAAGTTGAACTCCTGTAGACGTTCTTGCCAGCGGGCAAGTTGGTCCTGTGCATCATGAAAATTCTGCAACTACTGCAACGCTTTATGATCTATCTGGACCTGAAATTTGCGCCTCAATAAATAATGGCAAAAGTAATTTAGAAAGTACACAAGAGCCAACATCTCACGACGGGTCGTGGAATAAATTGTCTCTCTCTTTTCCAACGTTCGGTTAGCATACGCAATAACTTCATAATAATAGTAATAATAATGATAATAATAATTTACTTTATTCCAAAAACAGTACTTGTGATACAGAATGGAATTTTCAGCATTAATCACAATATTGCATCTAATTTCTTCAAATTATAAATAAAATCAATCACACAGAAAATGTTTCCACATTTACAATAGGGGTAATGACAAAAAAAACATGCAGCATATAAAATGGAAATAATAGTAATAATGATAACAGCTAAGGTAATGATAATAATACAAGTGGAAAATTGCCGTGGGCTTGTTTCACACAGCATTGTCGATGCAGTATAGAAATCCTAGCATGATTAAAAATATTGAATATAATGTTCTCTTTACATGATATGTAGGGAAAAACAAAGATTACAGCAGTCATAGAGATAAGTTGGTGTTCGCAATTATGAGAGTAAAACAAAGAAGCAACAGGACCATAAATATAATAGAAATAATAAAAGTAAAACTTGAAGGTATGGATGGAGGAGATTGTTTATTTACTAGATCAAAAAAGGTTAGTCAATTCTTGCCTGACGCTATTTTCATCACATAAAATGCGTGCCAAGTATAGTATCATAGAATTTTTATACTTAGACGTGCGAGCATACAGTTTTCTGAAGTTACTTCTTGTTCTACCTGAGGAGATGCAAGGTGAAAGCTGAGGGTGAAGTGGATGCTCCAAGTCAAACAAAATCCCTTTAGCAAATTTACTGCACGAAGTCAAGTGCCTATCGACAACGACGTTAATTAAGTGGTCCACTGGGACATCACTCATCCTACTGACAGTCTTCAGCATTCTACGAATTGTGACATAGTCCTTTTTAAGCAAACCAGGAAAGAATAAGGGTGAACAATAGAGAAGAATAGGTAGGATGCAAGAGTTTATGAACTGTAAGAGGAGGGGTTGAGTTATACCCGAGTGCCTTAACTTCTTAATGTAAAATGTCAGGCGGAATATTTTACTGGAGATCGCTGAGACATGGGAAGACCAGGTGAGATAAGAAGAGAGATTAAGTCCAAGATACTTAATTTCAGCATGCAGGATCAATGGACCACTAATAGGGGATGTATCTGGGACTGTTAACACCAAAGGGAAAGTTAAACACGTTTTAGGCGCATTAAATGCCTACTGGCTTTCACTTGTGCAGACAAATTTCCGTCCCTTCTTGTCTAAGCGATGCAGAGGAGTGGCTAAAGTGGCAAAATTGTGGACGGAGCGGCGTTAGTAGGAAACGAGTCTCATAAAACTAGGTTCATGTCTCTTTTTAAATGGACAGACTGTCATTCAACATGTGTGACAAAATGCCAACAAACTTAGATTTTCCTGCTGCATATGTCATGCATGAAAAGATTACACCTTCATCCGACAAAAATAAGTTGGTTTGTGGGGATTTGGTTTGTTTCCAGTTCCATTACAAGCTGAAATCAATTAAGGAACCTTTGGAAAGTCAGAGGGTGCTGAAATGACCGCTGTTTCGTCCTAACCCAGAAATCTTGAGCAGTACGTACCCGTGACGGTTCGGACCTAGGACTTCCTATTACAAGACAGGCTTCTAGACCATTTAGTCACTGAGAGCCTAACCGTCACCCCATGAATTCCAATTTTACCAATTCGTGATTTCACCACGACCACCGGCCGATGTCGTGACCAGTGGGGCGCACGGTATCGGGTGTGAGGACAAATACTCGCCGATGATGTCGGTTGATGGTCGGGCTAAAATCACGAATAGGTAGAAATTGGAAATCATAGGCCATTAAGTCGGGTCCCAATAGCTGAATGGTCTACGCGCTTGCCCTGTAGCCGGAGAGTCCTTGAACTTGGGTGCGTGCTGATGGAGAGTCTCATACCAGGACGAAACAGCTTTCTGTCCAGTACTCCGTGGTTTTCCATCGGTTCTCTAACTGATGTTAGCTCTTGATCACACCTGAAAAGATTGACTCATTTGGTGATGTTCAGATTGATTTTAAATTCTCCGGGTGAAGGAAATCAGTTCTCCGTAATTTAGAGAATGCCAAAGGAATACCGTGAGTTGTAATTATTTATTCGTAAGTCCTCACAGAAGCGAATGATTCTGGAATCAAGTTCTCAGTTTTTGAATAGACATAGTTCTAGGTGAGAAAGTGACTACGATTTCATTTAAGAAATTCAAAAATTCAGATCATGATGTGTATGATCTGATCGATATTATCATAAATACCAGTGAACAAGGCAAACCTAATTGGACCATGGTATATACTACTGAAAAGTTCATGTGAGTAGTTTGATAACGCTGACACCTCATGTAGAGAAGGGATCTCATGGTCTGAACTATTTCAGGTGTCTGAATTGAGTCAAACAGGCTAGACCACTTATGGTCTCAGTCAGAAAAGAGTGAAATGGCGGTTCAGTGTTCAGATCACTTGGATCTATCTAGCAAGCAACACAGTTTTTGTTCCAAGCTTGATCACGGGTTGACATCAGTTAGAGAACTCCTGAAATTTAGTAAGGAATACTGGACAATCAGCAGTTTCGTCCTGGAGATATTTTGTTAAACAAGCTTGCTAAAACTCAAACTGACTGTTGGGTTGTCAAATGGCTGCATTCTTATTTCTCAGGAAGAAAGCAGTACACTGTATGTCAGGGTGGGAGGAGGGTCGTCCACTTCATTGCTTACTGAGGCTGGTGTCCCTCAAGGCGCTGTCACTTCTGCTTTTCTGTTTTCTTTCTTCTTTCATGACTTGCCTCACTCTGATGACAAAATGAACTTTGTTAAGTATGCCGACGATCTTACTATTTCAATGTCTGTTAACTCCCAGCTAGACTGTACTAAGATGAACAGCTTTCTATCAGGAGTTAGCAAATGGTCTTCGTCTAATGGTCTTAAACTAAATCCTTCCAAATGTCAGACTGTTAATTTCAGTTTCCGATGTAAACGAAAGTTAAATGAAGCTGTTGGTTCCTATGACCGTTGCAAAATTGATGATAGTGATAGAGAAGCCAAGTCTGAGATTAAGTATCTTGGATTCATTGTTTCTTCTCATCTATCCTGGTCCTCCCATGTCTTAGCGATTTCTAAAAGAATATTTCATCTGACTTTTTACATTAAGAAATTAAGGCACTCAGGCATAACTCAATCAACCCCTCCACTTACAGCTTGTCATCTCGTGCATCTTACCTATTCTTCTTTACTGTTCACCCTTATTCTTTCCTGGGTTGTTTAAATAAGACTATGTCATACTTCGTAGAACTCTGAAGACTGACCGTCAGGAGAGCTAGTAATATCCCACTGGGCCATATCGTTGACATCGTCATTGATAGGCACTTGATGTCATGCAACGAATTCGCTAAAGGAATTTCGTCAGACTGTGAGCATCCACTTTACCCTCAGCTCCAACCTTGTTTCTCCTCAGGTAAAACGAGATGTTATTTCAAAAGACTAGGCACGTACGTCTAAGTATAAGAATTCCACTACACCATATTTGGCAAGTACTTTATGTAATGAAAATAGTGTCAGGCATGAACTAACTAAACTTCTTTGTACTCGTAAATAAACCATTTTCTCCATGCGTCGGTGGCACAATGGTTAGGACTCTCGCTGACCATGCACATGGTCCGGGGTTCGATCCCCTGCCGACGCACACCCGATATCCATGGTTGGCCAGCAAAATTTGGGCTACTGATATCCATACTGAAAATTCCAAACTTGTACTGAAAATACGGTATAACATCAAGCTGTAAACAAAATAAAAAAAAAATAAATAATATTCCACCAAGCTTTATCGTTATTATTCTTCTCATATTTATAATCCTCTCAATTTTTGTTTTTGTTTATTTTCTCATAGGTGTAAACATCATTCAAGTTGTGTAATAACTGTTATTTTTTGTTTTTCCCCTCACCATGCTGCTATATCAACAGAATGTTAGATTCAATAATTGATAACATTCTAAAATTTCCGAAATGAATCAACAATACTGTTTGAAACAAATCCACTGTTAGTATTATTATTATTATATTTATTATTCTCATTTTGTGCTTCGAATATTTTTGACTTTGTTGGTATTAGATGGTTGGAGGCGATCGGCCTCAGGAAGCCTTGGACCTAGGTTTCGTGCTAGTTGGCACTCATCAGCAAGGCGTATCTGCAACCTTGAAGAAACTGATGTCCCTTCTGGGATTCGAACCCGCGTCATCCAGTGGGTGCTGCATTCAGAGACGTTACCACTGAGCTATTCAGGCTGGCGACTGACCTCCTGTAGGACTGTATTGGATATTTTTGATTGCATACTAGTCAGTAACTAGTGTAATGTGTCTAGTCCTATCTTCGGTGCAGACTGAATTCTATCAGTCATGTTTGCAATGTGGCCACCATGCTAGGTGGCTCGCCATTACGGTGCATTGTGAATTGTTGGTATTAGATGGTAACATTATACATTACACTAGTTACTGACTAGTGTGCAATCAAAAATATTTTTGACTTTATATCGTAAATGTGGATAAATTCCTCTGGTGAATTTTGTTTTAATTTTATTTATATTTTGAGTAAATAAGATGCAATATTTTGTCAGATGCTGAGAATTCCATTCTGTATTAGAAGTACTGTTTTTGGAATGAAGTAGATTATTATTTTTTAAAAAATTTATTATTAATTTGGGACTCTTCATCAGTACGCATCTATGACCTTCAGGTTACAAAGCAAGCTAGTTGACCATTTACCCACTTGAGCAGGAATCGAATGCCCTATGAACTGGTAAAATACTTAGTTGCGTTGGTAGCACAGCGGTTAGGACGCTCGTCAACCATGCACATGGTCCGGGTTTCGATCTCATCCCCTACCGACGCACACCTGGTATCAATGGTCGACCTGCAGAATTTCGGCTGCCGATATCACGTGATTAAAATTCCATACTTGTACCGAAAATACGTTGTGGAATCAAGCTATTATTTGAAAAAAACCAAAAAAAAAACTCACAGGATGACTAATTGTCATTGAATGTTGGGTAGAAGTGGATTTCAGCTAACTAGTTTTGCTTCGTTTGATATTTATCATACACTAGTTAGGCTTCGTACGATTGTATCTTTACATTTATTCCCCTTGATGAATTTGAATAAAGCAAGAACAACAGTGGTTTGTGCAGAATAATATATGGTACCGTCGAAAACCAGGGAGTACTGGACAGCTGCTGTTTCATCCTAGTTTAGGAATCATCGGCACTACGCACCCACTGGGACTCCAACCCAGGACCTTCCAGTTACAAGGCAATGCTCGTATACCATTCAGCCACTGGGACCCAATTCAATGGCCAGCTCATGAATTCTAACTTCTACCAATTCGTGATTTAGCGCGACTGGCACCAACCAATGTCGTCGGTGGGACATCCATCCTCACACGTGACATCTGGATGGACCTCACTGGTCATGACTTCTCACTAAAACTGCAGGAAACCCCATCCTGTTGCAAGTCACTAGCGAGCATCAGATTAATTTTCTATAGTTCTAGTGAGAAGTCGTGACCAGTGAGGTCCATCCAGATGTCATGTGTGAGGATGGATGTCCCACCGACGACATTGGTTGGTGCCAGTCGCGCTAAATCACGAATTGGTAGAAGTTAGAATTCATTAGCTGGCCATTGAATTGGGTCCCAGTGGCTGAATGGTCTACGAGCTCGCTTGCCTTGTAACTGGAAGGTCCTGGGTTCGAGTCCCAGTGGGTGCGTACTGGTGATGATTCCCAAACTAGGATGAAACAGCAGCTGTCCAGTACTCCAGTGCTGGTTTTCAGTGGTTCTCTAACTGATATCAATCCGTGATCAACTCGTAAAAACATAACTAACCCTTACAAACCGAACTATAGAAAATATGGTACCATCATTGTTTATTTTGTTGGCTTCTCATTAGCTGCTGCTTACATCCTAAAGAAATTATCATTATTAAGTTCATGTACAGAAAAGTTTTAACATACTTGCAAATTTTTCACGATGTCAGTTGACAGGAGCTTTCGCAATCGGTGAACAGTGATCAGGAAATTCCGATTATATAGTTTTAACACAGGCAATTCAAGTTTAGACAAAGTAAATGTATGCATTCATACAATGGTAAGGGAGTTGTGTAATAAGGACGAGAGATGCTTCAAATGCTGAGTGACTAGTCAATTAGGTAACAATGTACTGAGTTCAACTCAAATCATAGAAACAAGAGACGAGCAAAATTACACCGTATCAAAGAGGGGTGAGATTGAAGCCAAAGATTACGTAATCAAATGAAGTGAAAGGAGTGAATAGAGACATCCAGTTACCAGGTAGGGAATGGAAAGACTAATAACTGCTTCTTTCTGAACACCCACATAAATCGAGTTGCAGGCGTTTGATAGAAATTGCTTCGGCGAACTTGAGGAGAATCGAGCTCCTTTGTCTATTGATAATTGTTAATTAATAATTGCTGTTCTTGCTTTATTCAAATGTATCTTCACAGTAAGACTCCCATTTTAAGTCAGAGGTGACTACTATCAGTGTCTATCAGTGATTCTAAATGTTTTGAGAACAAATATTTGTTAGAAAAGGTCGACCCTAACAATTGTACATCCCGACTTACCCTACGGTGGTCCGTAACCGGCCGTAGGTTTACTAATACGGAACCAAACCAAGGAAACAGTTCATACAGGCCGTGTGTGACCGGCCTCAAGCAGTTGTCCCCTGAGCTCTGCGGTCACGCAACACTAACCCTCTTTCTGTTTCAGGTACCCGAAGAATCAATCAACTTCCACGGTGTGGGCAGCCAGGAAGTAACAACCGCCCACACACTTCCAAGAGCACACGAAGCCTCCCCGAGCATCATTCTCCTTTACCCACATCACCTTCATCATCTTACTCCCCTACTACAGTTAGCACTATTCTTCAGGTTAGTGAGTCACCTCCACTTCACTCTGTGACCACAAACAAGGATGGACAGTCTCTTAAAGCCACGTCACCAAATTCATATAGGAGCATTCAACGTCAGAACCCTCTGCCAAATCGGACAACAGGCATCACTAGCAAGAACTCTGGCATCTCGAGCCATAGATGTATGTTGTGTTTCGGAGACACGCATACAAGACCCGAGTGTGAACATTCACTTAACCTCACCCGGCCAACAAGGTGAATCTGCAAAATTCACTTTAAGAGTGTCAGGAGACCCCTCAATTAGGGAACCATTGAAAATCGAACAAGAAATACTGGACAACCAGATGTTTCGTCCGTGTTTGGGACTCTTCAACACTATGCAATACTCACCAGGATTCAGGCATAGGACCTTCAGGTTACAACGACAAGCTGATATACTACTCAAACACTGAGATCGCATTCAATAATGGTCCATGAATTCCAATCTCTACCACTTCATGAGTTTAACTCACTAATGCCGGCGGCTATTGTCATCGGTCTGTTTTTATGATCATTATTATTTTTATTCAATATTATATTCCGTCTTTCCTTCTACATCAAGAAGTTAAGACATTCTGGTATAACCCAACCCTTACTCCTACAATTCGTTAACTCTCGCATTCTGCCTATTATTCTCTATTCCCCCCCCTTAGTTTTCCCTGGCTACTGAAGAAAGACTATAACATATTACGCAGGATGTTAAAGGTTGTCAGCAGGGTAAGCAACGTGCCACTTAGCCAGCTTGTTAATATTCTGGTCGACAGGCAGGCACATGGACTCATGTGAAAAATGGGCCAAATCCATTTTTATCTAACTCACAACACCCTCTTCACTCACAACTCTCCCCTTCCATCTCATCAGGAAAAACCAGAAGCCTACATAGAAAACTATATGCTCGCACCAGAAAGTACAAAAAACCAACCATACCCTACTTAGCTCGTGTTCTGTGTGATAAAGAAAGCATTAGGCGTGACACCTATAATTCATTAAACAGTCAGTAGAACAACTGGATCTCGTCTTTCCAACTCATATCATATATAGGTACAACATTTTCTTCCTTTCCTTTTCTCTCTCTTTTTTTCTGTTATGTGGTGCTTTGTTTCTTTCTTCCGCTTACGCCAGTAAATATGACAGCACCTACTTTTCTAACACCTTCAAACACTCTGTTCAGCTTTACCTTTGCTGCCGACATGCCAATATGTTGTTGTCACAATAAACTGATATTTCCTTTATCTACATAGAATTCTATTTATTGATAATGTACTAACTGGATGCAATGCTGTAGTAAAAATGCTGAGAATTCCATTCTGTATCACATGTACTGTTTTGGAATAAAGCAAATTATTATTATTATTATTATAGGTTTCCAGGCCGTAGGTATTACGAACTTCCTGGAATAATTTGAGCGCTGAGTCAGATTGGTTCATTATAAATTATTTTAATTAATTCCAGCGTGTTAAGCCAAACAAAACAAGATTTTTCTGAACGTTTCGCTGTGTAAGTCACAGCTTCTTCAGCAGATTTATTCGGATTTTTATTAATCATTGCCAATTATTATTGTTTTGAAGGTTCACTTATCTTTTTTATTATCACTCTGGTCGTTGTTGTTGTTTTGTTTTGTTGTACTCATCTCCTGGTGAGTTAACATGAGTTAACATCCAAATCGTGTTAGTAGTAACTAAGCGTTCATTAATATTTCAGTGTACACGTATACACGTATAGTTTAAAGTTTAGCTAACTAATATGAGAGACTGAATTACGTCGTAACTATTATTACTATTATTATAATTATTATTATTTGTTTTATATCTCACCAAGATTTAAGTTATTCAACCAATGAGACTGTCTCTCGTATCACCCGTATACGACGTATCCAACGTTTGTTTATTTGCTTATTAATAACTATCAAAATAGTTTAATATTACAAAATACGACTATTCATGTTTATCATAACATGACCATATAACCCCTATACTTTGTAATTATGACGATACCATAGAGAGAATTAATGTTTACACAGTTTTTGATTACTCGTATTATTATTATTATC